>CAUYSK010113205.1:0-55758 GCA_963575035.1 Avahi laniger | reverse complement strand
CCTTCTCTGCAGGAAGGAAGCAAGTTGGGCACACTGCTCCTCCTGCGGGGAGGGCGTTCCTGAGCCAGGGCTGTGTGTGGACTGGGCCAGGCGGACTCCGGTGCTACCTTTACTGCCGGATGTGTCCTCACAGCCAGAAAGCAGATCGCAGGGAAAGGGGGCAGCAGGCCGTGGATGGCGGGGACTGTGGGTAATCCAGACTTCCCCACTCTATGCCGTGCCGCACGGTAAACCTTGTCTCGTTTGGCTTTGTTGCTTTGGTTATTTGGTCAACGTGCATTTATTGCTTGACTAGGCTGAAACTTGCTTTGTATTATTTAAGGTAGAATGATTTTGTACAACAAATTAACACTGCAAATCAGGCAGAGGAAGATGGCGAGAGGGCACCTGGGGGCAGGTGCTGAACGAGGGCCGGGGGCTGTCCCACGCGCAGGAACACTGGAGCAAGTGCGTAGCCCCTTTGAAATGCGGGGCCCCTTCTCTCGCTCACGTCCTACTCTAAATACTCGGAACCTGTGAGGATTTTCCAAGCACGTGAAAAACTTTTTAATCAGAATATTCTGCTTAAAATTACTGTGGTTCATGACACAGATTCTAGTTGGTAAAGCCGGCCTCTAATCCAGATGGCCCCAGCCATTGCTTTGTGCCATAGTATGTTCTTTTAAACAGATGAGAGTTTACTCTTTAGGACAGCTCTGCGGTCTCAGCCGCGGGGACGGGACTCCAGAGGTGAGCGACTGGCAGAACCGCGAGGTGCTGTGGGTAGGGGGCTCGGGCCTATCACATGGGAAGGCTCTGGAATTCCGAGGGCCGTGCAGGGCAGCTGTGGAATTGTCCCCCAGTCCCTGTGCGCACTTAGAAGCGAAGCTGAAGTGAGTCAGGCCCTGTCATCGCAGGTGAGCCAGGCAGAGCAGGTAAGAGTCCCCTCCTAGCTGATGCAGGTGAACAGGTGAACACGCCACAAATCCATTGGCGGTGCCCCGTGGGGAGCAGGCGGGGGTGGACCTGCCCTCAGGACTGCAGGCTGGGATGTGGCATCGGCTGGCAGAGCGGTGACATGGTGGAGCTGCGTTGACCTCTGGTGGCCGTCTGGGGAACCTTATGCTCTCGCTGCATCTTTTCCGAGGGCCTGGGCTGGGCGGCTTTCTCTCAGAAGATCAGTCGGGGGAGCCTGGGTGAGGGCAGCTCTCTCCCCCAGGACAGCAGAGCTAAGGCGGGCGGCATGCCAGCCTGTTTTCCTCCTCCTCCTCCAATTTTAACTCATGCATTAATGCAGCAGTCATCTGTGTCCCTGATAGGTGCCAGGCCCTGTTCTGGGACTTTGAGTGCAGCAAGGAAAGAGACAGATTTCCTGTCCTTAAGCTTAGGTTTCTAGTAAGCGAGAGAGATGGTTTTAAAAAATGGCAAAAATAGCAAGCTCTGGAGAGAAATGAGGTGCAGTGGGGACGAGGCGGGAGGGTTGGAGGGCAGCCCCGTGGGGACTCTGGGACAGAGAAGTGGGGCTGCGTGCGTGTGGAGGGACCCAAGGCAGAGGGGTCCAGGTGGACGGTGGCCTTGCACGGGGCTGGAGCACAACGAACCAGGAGGAGGGGGCTTGAGGCGGGGGGCTGCAGCCTCAGGTCGGTGGGTGTGAAGGGTTCAGATGGCATTTGAAATAGGGACATTCGTTGACACAGAGTCTCTGGCTGCTGTGAGGGAGTGGGTTGTGGGAGCTATGGCTGGGGTGGGGCAGTGGGGTGTGGGAAGAGACGCTGAGGCTGAGTTGGGGAGGTGACCATTGGCAAGAGTTACTTGATAGGTTTGTGGCCCAGGCAGCTGAGGGTGAGGGGCTGGGGCAGGAGCCAAGGGTTCTGTGGTGCATGGGTTCAGGCTGAGATGCTGCGTGAGCGCCTGCACTGGAGGGAGACACTGGCTGTGGGGCTGGAGAAGAGCGTAGGCAGAGGGACAGGGCAGAGGACTGAGCCCAGGACACCCCAGAGGGAGGCAGAGCGGGGTCCGGCAAGGGAGAGCAGAAGGCGGGAAGAACGCCAAGGCGGTGCGAGGCTGGAGAGGAGAGTTCTCAGGAGGACGTAAGAAGTGAGTCCTGGTAGAGTAGGTGCCCGTCACCATCACATGTGGCATCACGGGGTCACGGCTACCTCAGGGAGTGCCTGGGGAGGAGGAGCCTGAGCAGAATGGGGGGGGTGCGGAGACAGCTTGGGCAGACACCTGTGAGTGGGCTTCGTCGGGGACAGAAGCAGATGGGAGCCGGGGCGGGGTGGGGTCCAGGAAGGAGTTCGAAGGTTTGTCCTGGGGGGAAATGACCCAGCAGCGAGGGGGAAGAGGCAAGTCCTTTGAGGGGACACGTGTAGAGCATCACAGGCCAGGCCTCGCGACGCCCCTGCGGGCCCCTGGCTCACCTTGTTCCCATTACTGGGGAACAGCCCACTGCCGTCCCCTGAGCAGGGCCCTTGCGGAGCTTTGCTCAGACCATCCTCGCCCCACAGTCTTCCTCTCCCTGCCCTTCCTAGAAACACAGGCACTTTGAGCTCAATTTTCTTGCTTGTAGCCAGAATTAGGGCTTCTGAGCTCAGCACAAGCACAGTGTGCGCACACAGGTACAGCTGCCCCAAGGAGGAGCGGGGCCTGGAGCTGCAGCGGTGCTGGCCCTGCACAGGCCGGCTGCCAGGGCGCCGGGGGCCTGGGGCTTCTCTCGGGGCCCCTGTGATGCTCAGGGGGGTGAGCAGCCTGGCGCCTCCCTTCACAGGGAGACCCCAGACGCCATTCCCTTTCCCCGTGGCCTTTGCAAACTCACAGGCAAAACGGAAGTGTGGTACGTGAGTTGCGGGGACTTACCGAGGTGACGTGGGAAAGGAGAAGGTGATCAGTATCTGTTAGGTCCAATGCTGTTTTTATTATAGCATCATTTCTCCAGCCATGTAGCTAATACGTCATGTTTCTCCCCTGGAGAGAGGGAAAACCCTTACGTTACTCTAAGTGGAGTCCCAGCCAGCACCTCTCATTCTGGATAACCTCTGTTTAATGTCACTCTACTTAGTTTTCTTGTCAGTGAAATGGGATAATAGTAGTTTCCTTCATGGGACTGTGAAAGTTTATCAATGACAGTGCATCTAAAACACCCAGCTTGGAAGCTGGTCCAGCAGACATTCAATAGATTTGGTCACTCCCTACTGGAATGTCTGCTGTGTGCCAGGCACAGTCCTGGGCACCGTAGAGTCCACAGGGAACCATGTCTGCCTCTTGGGAATTTGCGTTCCAGTGGGTCGGGGGCGTGGGGACCAGTAGCAAACCATGCATAGGTGCCAGTGCTTGGAAGAGGAATAAAGCAGGTCCAGACGGGGGTGTGGGGTGATGGCTACATCCTGGGACGTCCCTGGTGACATCCGAGCAGACGTGATGTGCTACACAGGCATCCAGGTGGTGGTTACCATTCGTGAAAGAGCTGCTCCGGAATGTGGAGGCACGCCTGGCATTTTCTCCGGGACTAAGAAAGGTTGCTTTGCACTGCCACGCAGCCTCTCTGCTCTTTCTGCAGGCTTCAACTCCCTCGTGGGCGGCGTGATGGGCTTCTCCATTCTTCTGAGCGCCGAAGTGTTCAAGCACAACGCGGCGGTCTGGTACCTGGACGGCAGCATCGGGGTGCTGATCGGCCTCACCATATTTGCCTACGGGGTCAAGTACGTCCCTGCACCTTCCGCTTTGCCTCCCCCGTGGTCAGGAGTGCCACTTTCCCATCCCCCTTCCCCAGCCAGGACCCTGGTAGTCACAGTCTCGTACCTGTGCCCCTCCCAAGCCTGACCGATGTCAGGGGACTGGAGAAACACTCAGCAGGGGACAGGTGTTCTTGCGGCTGGCACAGAAGTGAGGCAGGGACTCTGAAAAGTGGCATAGGGATGTTAAGGCACAAAGGAACTCCTTTACTTTTGTCTGGTGTCTTTACGATCCACTTCAATGCTGGTCCCTTTAGCCCCTTCATGGCCTGAAGATTTACGCTCCTTCCTCTCTGCAAGGGTCGTCACAGTGGCACAGGTGAGCATCTTCATGTGGTTTCCTCACTTGTAAAGTGCTCCCGCCACATATGGGTGATGCCACAGCTGCAGTGAGTTTGGGGGGACAGGCAGCACCCTGTGGCCAGAGGCTGCACCCCCCGATTTAGAGAACTTCTTGCAAAGGGGCCGTGTGGGCATTGCTGAGTCTGGATTCGATACCCAGGCTGGAGCTGGCCTTCGAGGGAGCCATTTCTGAGGGGTGCTGTGCTTTTCAATGTTAAAACACTTCCCGTCTCCCACTAAAATGGCTATAATCAAAAAGAGGCATGATTACAAGTGTGGGTGGGGATGTGGAAGAACTGAAGCCCTAATCCAGTGCTGGTAGGAAGGTACAACGGTGCTGCTACTTTGAACAACTGGGCAGTTCCTCTAAATGTTAAACGTGGAGTTACCATCAGACCCAGCAGTTCCCTTCCCTGGGACGTGCTGCAGAGGAATGAAAACGTCACATCCACACCAAAAACGTGTACATGTTATTTATACCAGGCAAAAGGTAGAAACCACCCCACTGTCTATTAAGCGATGAATGGATAAGTGTGTAGGAGCCGTGCAGTGGACTATTAGCCCCAAAAAGGAATGAAGTGCTAACACTTGCTACACCATGGATGAACCTCCATGTTTTGTCCAGTGAAAAAAGCTAGTCGCAAAAGGCCACCTATTATGTGAGTCCTTTCACGTGAAGTATCTACAGTGGGCAGATCCACGGCGACCCAGAGTAGGTTATTGTCAGGGGAGAACGGGGAGTGACTGCTATCGCGAGTGTGGGGTTTCTTTTTGGGACGATAAAAATGTTCTGGAATTAAGATAGTCGGATTACATGAATTCATGAATATGCTAAAAACCCCTTTACAGGTTAAAAGCGTGAATTTTATGATATGTGAATTAATGCAGGAAAAAAACCCAAAATACGAACAACTTCTTCCACGCCTGTCCCCCGCTCACGCCCCAGGACTGTGGAGGGCCAGGCGTCCAGGTGACCTTGTCTGTCTCCTCTTTGCAGACTCCTCATCGACATGGTGCCCAGGGTGAGGCAGACGCGTCACTACGAGATGTTTGAGTGAAGGGGCCAGTGCGGGCTGCTCCGCATCTCAGAGAGACCGAGACGACCAGAGGTTTCCACGTGGGCTGAGGGTGCCAACATTTACCTGAACATCCAGTTTCTTTGTTGGAAGTTTTCTTTCACACAGTTTGTCGTCACGGGATGAGGTCTGCCCAGCAGGGGGACCTGCCCTGTCCCCTTCCCCCATCAGTTAGGACAAACGCCCTGAGGAGGGACATGCTTTCCCCTCTCCAGCTGGGACTGACATTTTCTATTTTCTGGAGTAAATGGTTCTCCTGGGTAGGACACATCTTTGCTCGACAGGAGGGCTTCTGTGGTGCTCTGAGCCTGACATGAATAGCAACTGACCAGACCCACCTCCTCGGGACTGTGTGTGGCCCCGCCGCCTCCTAGTTCCAAAATCTCTTCTCTCCTGGCAGATTTTAAGGGAAGACTGTGCCCTTTTTGTCTCTCTCCCCCCTTTACATACCCAGAACCCTCAGTATATGGCTTCCTAATTCCTGTCACCGTATCTCATTAGTTTCATACTGTTTTCCTAATCCTAAACAGATTTGTTCAAAAGGAGACCATTCTATTTTTTAAAGTACTTAGTGACATATGTATGAGCTTTGCATGGATGAACTAAATAAGCACATGACCCTTTCTCGTACATTCAGAACCTGAACATTCACGTGAAAACACGGTCCATTTTTGAGAGATGTGAAACTACAGTTTATTTGTAATAATTATCCGTATGTGGATATATCTATATGCTGTGATAAGTGGTAATGCTACACATTACAGTCTGTGAGAGATGGTTCACTCCTCTGTAAGGAACAAAACGTTTTCAATTTATGTAACGTTAGGTTTAGAGTCCATGGACATGGTCCCCCAACCCGCAACATTCTGTACCTCTCACACTGCTGCTCACCCGGGCAGCGGTGTCTGACCAATAAAGACCTTTACCTGTTTGTATGGTACAGGGAGGTGACCTTTCAGGGTTGTCGCTGTGCGTCACCAGCACGGGCAGGCTTTCCACTGTGGCTGAAGGAGGTTGTGGGAGGGATGGAGTAGAGACCCTTGAAGGACTTGTCAAGATGGGCCTGGTGGCCTCTGTGGCACAGCTCCCCCCCCCCCCACATTCACTTGGCGGTATATTCCCCAAACTCAGGCACTCAGCGTCCCCTGGGCACCTTTTCCAGGACTTACGTTCCCCCACACACTATGTGAACTACATGGCATGTTTTGGTCATCAGCCAGGAGGTTCTCCGGCTTCAGAGAGGCCGTGCTAACGAGGGACTGAGCGGGGGCTTCAGTGTCACCCGCACATAAGCTGTGGGTGTGGCAGGGACTTGACCTTACCTCGGGCTCCTGGTCCACTGATCGCTGGTTCAGAAGTTCTTTTCGAGGGGGATGAATGCCTTCCAGGTCTAATGGGCGCTGGTGCCCAGTCCTTTCGGGGCTGTTTTACGAGCCCATCTTGAAAGATGTTTTAAACGTCTGGTACAATGTGCTTATCTCAAAAAAGGTCTAGTAGTTCACCTTCTAATTCAGCCCCCTTCCAGGTGGACGCAGGGCAGGGAAAGGGCCGTGACAGCAGTATGAGTGGGTGTGACGCAAGGGAACAAACACTCCGCAGGGAAACCTTCCTCGCCCTGCTCCTCAAACACCTTCCCAGCTCCCCGCCAGCAGCTTCAACAGTGTGTTTGCAAACTGTGCGATGCAGCTGGACAGCGGCTCAGCTGTTCTGGAGGTGACCCTGCGCCCGCCCCCAAAATCACTTCCACCTGTCACACAAGAAAAGTTTATTGAAAAATAAAGTTCTCCCTAGTTTTCTCTACAACAGTGGAAAACGAAGCAGTGCTCTCTATGCCAGTACAGTACATTTGGACAGAGACATCTTATTGCAGAACCCCGCACTACTTAACCCCAGAAAAGAACAGTAGAAAATGGTTGTACCAGGATCTGTTTGAAGACACAGGTGCGAATGTCCATTAGCTTAAAGACAGCACGGTTGTGACAACGACTACAGTAGAAGGGACGTCACCATCTCCTTTGGCATCAATTGTTAGGCTAGTGTCTCGTTATACTTGGGCAGGACAGCGAGCAAAATGCCTCCTAAGTTTGCTCCCTCTCAGCTTTGGCGGGCGTGACAGGCTGCACTGAGGTTCCTGCCCTGCCGTCCCCGCAAGGCCTTTAGACCTCCCAGCACCTCCCCACCCCCACTGACAGTGGCCTTGCCACCGTGTAAGCACAGGCTCCCCTCTTTCGTCCCTTTGCCATGCCGCCGCCCCGGCTCTGGGGGTCAGCGTGGTGGTGAGGGACCGTCTTAGTTAAGGCTGCACAAAATCTGGAATGGGGAGTGATGCTCTGAAGAAGGTAAATTCGATCATTACGTCCGTAGGACTGTAAGACTGCTGATTCAGCCGAAGAGAACCCAAAGGAATTTGAAAAAGACAGTGAACTCCAGCAAATTTCCCACGTTCTGCAGCTGCAATCTACGCAGAGCTGTGCCAAGATAGGGCAGGAGATAAAACTTTAAGTCCACTGTGGAAGAGGCCAGATGCCCCCCAAAACAAAAAGCAAACTGGAATATAGGTGATTTGGGAAAACATTAAGAGGCCAGAACACCTGCCCTGCTGCCTCGGCTGGCTTCCCCCATGGGCCGGGTGAGTTTTCTCTGGGACAGGCCAGGGAATCGACCTATAATTTGATGGAAGGTGAGAGGGAACCAGCCTGGCAGTCTGATCCCTGAGGCCCAGAGGGGCCGCCCCAGCCAGCAGGGGGCAGCAAAGGGACACCCTGGGGAACGTGGACGTTCAAGTGGTCGTTCCTCCCCCCTTGAGTAACACAGCAAAGCCTCCGTTACTGCATTTCAGAGGAACAGTGTTAACTTTGATTCGAGGGGTACAGTGTGTCAGAGAACTCATTTTAATTTGTAGCTCAAAAATGTTCCTTAAAACTCCTGGAATGTTCTGGAAGACATCAGTGGGGTGAGGTCCAATATGTGACCAAAGGTCACCTTTATCCTTTTCGGCTCCAGTTTATACACTCTTGCAGCCTTGTTTCTGCTGGGGGCTGAAGGCTGACATAATTCCAAATGAGTGCATTGAGGGATACAGTGAAGTTTCAACCAGCAGGGTAGGCACAGAACTTGGACACTCTAAACCAGTAATTCCTACAACATTCAATCAACGTGGAATAATATTTTCATGTGGGTATTGTTTTTGAGTCAACAGGTAGGGAGTGAGCTCAGCTCTTCCTCAAGTTTTATGAAACACTAATAACAACAACAATATTTAACATTTACTAGGGCTCACTAGGTGCCAGCACTGTGCTAAACACTGAATCCGCACGAAACCCTAAGTGCTAAGAAAGCTAGGGCAATTTTTTTTCTGCATCCAAGACTATACAGCTAATTTGGTCTTTTGCTATAAAAACTTGGCTTTCCACTTTTTGTTGAAGCCAACAGGAATAACAGGAACTTGCCCTCACCTTTATGAAACTCCTAGCTCCCTAAATGAGTATCAGTCTATTTATGTCCCCCCATCTAGTCACATGAAGATGCTCTGCAGCCCCACAGCGATGGAGGGGATTAGAATAAAGCCAATATGGAAATTAAAACATTTTTAAATAAATAAAACAATCCAGGCTTGGGATAGTAACACATACAACAGAGCCTGTCGTTAACAAAATAGACTTTTTAAAAAAAAAATCAAGAATTTTTGGGCATGGGGGAGGGTGGCAATGTTTAATTATGTACATAATCTAGGTAAACCACCTTGGTCTCCTCTAAAAAGCACACACCTATCTACCAACACACAGTTTTCAGTCTAATCCATTGATGTCTTCACTACCAATGAGTTGTACTAAGGCTCTACTCCCAAAGGGGAAGCTAGTAATCACCTTCATTAAATCCTGCATTCACTAAGGAAACAAAAACAGGTGCACATTCTTTCCCTTTCATGATATTAACTAGGTGAATTATTTCTGAGCTCAGCAGGATGTGGTACTCCTTTGGTGTAACCATACCTTAGCGAGCGCATGGGTGGCAGGGAGCACAGGCTGTCAGCACACTGGCAACTAGCAGTCCCGAGACAGATCCATAGATATGGTCAAGCAGTCCAGGCGGGCGTGAGCTGCTCTGGAGGAAGCCAGCCCCTTCCCTGGGGTTCTCACGGCTTCATGTCCTCCATGAGGAGGAGGGTGTGTATATGCACATGCTCTGTGGCCTAGGGGGCTTTGGAAGGTGCTTCTGGTGCCCAGCCTGAACAGCTTCAGTGACCCAAGGACACATCCTGTCTCCAAGCTGGAGGAGTCTGCTATCATCCTTCAACAGCACGCGGATTCCAAAAACTAACCCCAAAGAAAAGTAAAAAGCACATCAGGAAAACAAATTTCGCCAAAAAAACCAGACTCTAATATCTCCAAACACACAAAAAAGCAAACTATAATAAGCACTGACAAAAACCCAATCAAAGCAAAAATGCAAAAAGCGTCTCCGTTTATACACGTGCAAATCAAACTGCATACATGAAATAAATGAGGTGTTTACTGGCATTCAAAGAAGCGTTTCTCTTTTCAGGAGTTTTAACTCCTGAAAGCATTCACCTTTCAAAAGAAAGCTCTCTCTCTTCTAGTAAATTAGATAAATGTTTTCCTTCAAGTTTTTAAGAGCTCAGGATGATAATGGGGAAAGTCATCCAAAAACCAGGCAAGGCATGTTTATAGCACAGGGAAACGTTAATCTTGATTTAGGATTTCTTTCCCCATGGCACTGTCATCAGTACAAATCGGTTTAGGATTCTGTTACGACCAGCTATGGCAAAACCACTGCATACCGTCAGGGGCGCCTTCCTCTCCTCATCCGCACAGGGCAGATGGAAGCTCCTCTCCCAATTTCTTCCCCACGGTCAGTGACCAGACCTGGACCAAGTCTGAGGAAGCCTGGAAGCCAGCATACATTTAGGGGTTACTGGCTCTATCGATAATGCCCTTAACAACTGGAGTGTGGATTTTTTTGCCTCCAAAGCAGCTGCCCCACGTTGGAAAAGAGGAACAGGAAGGTGGAGAGGCCCTGAGCTCAGGGACAGACAGCAAACGATCCCTGCAGCTTCTGGGACACCAGGCAGGGACCACATGGCTTTCTTGCCCGCTTCCTTAGCTGCGGTGCAGTCTAAATAGCCCTCTACCGAGCGCGCGAACCTGCCGCGGCGGGGCAAGCGGTCCTGGCCCATGAGCGCCCCCTGCCGGCAGAACGCCCGCACTGACAGCCTCAGTGCTCGGAGATCCCGCAAGAGCCCAGGAGAGGGCGGCGCTGGACCAGGAATGGCAGGTCTGGGTACAACGGATTCCCACACTCTTGGGTGCAGCCAAGAGGCCTATGCCAGGGAAAAGCTCTTCCTCACAGCCAGCATGCCAGCTGTCTGCCCTCCCACCGAAGGAAACTGCCCTTGCAAACCTTAAAAGAATGCACGCACGCACACACACAAAAACTTTCTCTTTCACTCTGTCCTTTGGATGTCTGCCCTCTCGTTGCTGGGCCCAGGCAGAGGCTATGCTTAGCCAGGTCTCGAGGGGTCCCTGTCTTGACGGAAGAGACTCTGGGTGCTCTTCCCCAGCCCCTCTGCATTCTTCCCGCCTGGAGGTGTAGTTCAGACCCACTGAGCAGGGATCTGAGGGCCTAAGGACAAAGGCTGGCTGTACGTTTGGAGTTATCCATGCACTGGGGTATAAACCAAGGAGGAAGAACCTAACTTCCCAGACTTAAAGGCTCCATGTTCCCTCCAGTCCCCACGAAGCAGAATTCTTCCTTTCCCTCACTCCTGAAAAGCCCCCCCAGCCACTGGCCTTGGCCCTCTGCTCTGCCCGGCAGAGGCTGCACCTTGCTGTACCCCCGGCCCAACAGCAGACAGAGTGCTGGGAACTGCAGGGCCATAGGCGTGGAGCCCAGAACCAAGCAGCCAAGGTGCCCTGCAAGGGCTAGATGATGCTGTCAGCTCCTCTTGGGGACATCCCGCACGAGGTGGAAGAGGGATCTCTCCCTGGCCTGGAGGTGTCAGGGGTTTCACGGGAAACCCATGAACTCACACACGGAACGTGGAAGGAAGCAATGCTTCCGGGGCACAGGAACTCACTCTACCCAGCAAGGTTTCCTTCAGATTTCTGCCCTTCTCACTGCTGGGCCTGGGCAGAGGGAGGCTCTATCCGGGCCCAGCAACAAGGCAGAACACAGGGGCTCCAGGTTGGAGGGTGGGATCCAATGTGTGTGACAAGGCCAACCGCTGAGCGGCTCCTCCCTGTCAGAATAATTCCACCTAAAGGAAGAGCCGGCACCAGACTCCCAGCCCTTGCAGGACACACCCACAGGTAAGCAGCCAGGACAGTCACCACGCCTCGTTCATGCTGAGCTGCCCTGCTCCCCCAGTGAACATCACGTTCTCCAAGAGGCCAATTCCCTGGACTTTGGTGGATCAGAGGGGACATAACACAAGGCCACTGTCAGGGGTGCATCTCCAGTCATGACACCAGTTCTTAAGGACCAACTTCACCCTGTTCAACTCTCAGTTCAGACAACCCTCTCTGGGGCCTTCCAAGTCCAAGAGCAGCTTTGTGAGCGCCTCATCTCTGCTTCTCTCCTCACGGTGGTACAGGGAGGGAGGGAGAATTTATCAGAAAGTAGCAAAATTCCTCAATCCTCCAACCCCGCATTTCTTTCCTAAAGGGATTCTAACTAGAAATTAGGGCCAAGGCATGTGTCCGGGGGTGGGGACGTGGAAGAAAGGGGTCCACCCGTCTTCTGTCCCTGGCTGGGCTCTCTGGACAACACAGGCACATCCCCCCGTGCCCGGGGGTTGCCTATGCTCTAGCTGCCATCTACAACAATGCCCCGGACAGTTTGGCTGTGTTTCCAAAGCAAGATTTTCTTTTGCTCTACTGCCACCTGCTTTGAGCAGCCAGGTCCCCATTTGTCCTTGAACACGCCACCAGCCCCACGGCACACCCTGCCGACTCCTGCACCCCACCCAGAGCAGACAGAACAACAGTATAGCGAAGGTGGATGATTAACAGTGGAAATAAAAGAAGAAAGGTGTGATTAAGCCCTCTTCTCCCTCCCTCATTCCCCTCCCTCCCTCCCAAATAAATAAGTTAATGGGTTTAGGAATGTTCCCATTCAAAGTTCTTTCCAATTGGCTCAATCCCTCTCCTCTTGTTTTGTTTTAAATGACTCTTGAGACTCTCTTTTTACCCTGGAGCAGCTGCATCCAGAGTCTCCCCACAGTTGCTCCTCAAGAAACAGAAATGGCACCGTGCCAGGGAGAAGCCAGACTCCCGGCCTGGTATCTGCTCTCCTTTTGTTTGGTGAAGACTCCACTGGGCTGCTGACCACGGCGAGAGCAACACCAAAATTTAAACTTCCACCAAAAAGATGGGGCTCTGGCCAGAGTCCCTGAATGAATTCTGCCCCGGCCCTGCCCGATGGGGCAGGAGCCCTTGTCCGTCCCAGCAGCATGGCGTGGGACTGAGCGGGTGGCGCTATAGGCAGTCTTTACAGAGAGCCACCTGGCCTTTGATGAAGTCCCTGCAGGGGCAGATCCTCCGGTGCCTGGGGTGGGCACCCGCACAGCTGAAGAGCAGGAGGTCGCCTTGAAACACACAGTGCTTGTTCTTGGGGTCGAAGGAGGGCACCAGGATGTCCTTGGCCAGCTCTGAGCTTTGGCAGATCACCTCGTACCTGAACAGAAGAGAAAGGCACATGGGTTGTGGTGCAGAGGACAGGGCAGCCTCCTGAGGTGTGGGGGGAGGTTCTCCTGCCTTAGAAATGAAACGGCACCCACCCTCGGACCCCCGAACCCCCAACTCCTAGGCATCTGGGCTGGAGAGGGCACGTGTGCATCAGGGCGTGTGTGCAGGGGTGTGTGTTGTGCTCAAGCTGCCAGTGAAGTGTCGCCTGTGATGGAGAAAAACTAGAAACAACCCAAATACTCACCAAGGGGGACACAGCCAAATAAATCATGGCCCATCTGTGCTTTTGGAGTTCTCTGCAGCCATTGAAAAAACAAGGGGGAAATGTGTGCTCCAGCGCGAGCGCCGTCCTGGAGGTAGGCGAGTTCCAGAACAGGACGCACGTGTCATCAGCCCAGTGTGTGTGCGTAAGGGTCGAAGGTCAAGAAGGCTGCACACTAACACACTAGCGATAGTGGCTTTCAAGGAAGTGAGACTGAGCAAAGCAATGCATTATTTAGATATTTTTTTTAAAGTATGTTTAACTTTTGTTAAAGGCTTAAAAACATTCCTGTTATACAGCCTTAGTCTCCCACGGGAAAGCAATCAAATAGATGGTGCAGCGGGGCCATCAACTCACTGGGCCTCTGCAGCCACCCTTTGGCCATGGCAACAGTAACCCCAGTTAGAGGTGACTGAGCCGAGGCCTCCTGTCCCAAGCTCAGTGCTCTGTCTCCTCTGCCATCTCCTCCCAACGGCTGAGCGGTCTGTGGGCTGGGACCACTTCTTGGAGGGCCAAGCATACTGCCATTCCTGATGCTGGCCTCTCATTTCAAAGAAGAGCTGTGTCTCTTTCCCTGTTGCCTGGGATGCATTGGTCCCACCCAGCTTGGCTCCCCAGCACCGAGAGGTCCCACCCAGGTGCAGCATGATTGTCAGGTGGGACCTGTACTGCATCTGGGTTCCAAGGGGGTGTAAGGGGGCCAGGGAGACCTGGGTTTGAGTCCCAGCTTCATCTCTTAGCAACTGTGTGACCTGGAGCAAATGACTGAGCCTCTCTGTGCTTCAGTTTTCCCTTTTGTACAATGGGGATAAGGAACTCTTAACTGCAGGAATTAAATTAGTGCCTCTACAGCACTTGGGAGAGTCGCGCTCAGAGTCAGTGCTCAATAAATGGTAACTATCATTGCGACAGTCATCGTCACTGTTGTCGTCACTCTCCCCTGGCAGACACGGGATGCTATGCCACCTTCCTACTTTGCCCGTCGATGTGAATTTACACACGCAACAACCACTTCCGTTTCGCTTTGTTCATGGAAGTCTTACTTTTTGCCGATAAGGAGGGGATCAGGATTGGGAGCCTGAGGTTTCCTGTTGCCTCCAGGAAGCTTCCACACCAATCGCGTGTGCACGGCACGGGGCGTCGCTCTCCCTCGCGCTGCTGCACCCTGTCTTCCTTTAGCCGATGGCCCCCTGGGGCCTGCCTCCCTTGCTGACACTCCTCCAGCGATCCCCAGCACATCTGCTGAGCTCTCCGGGGCTGCCGGCCTAGATCCTGCTTTGCTTCGCCGAGGCCCCAACTGCTTCCGGGACCCAGCACGTCCCTGGCCCTCTGGCCTCGTCTCCCCAGAGCCTGCGGCTGTGGCTGCACACGGGACCAGGCCAGGGGCCCGGGGCCACTCCGGAGAGCAGGTCCCTCTTATCCTGCCCCTGAGGTTGCCAGGGGGGCTCCGTGCCTTCCCTACACCCCCAACACCCTGCTCTTGCTGCCAGCCGGGAGACGGCAGCGCTCGGGTTCAAGGTCATGAACCATGAAGGGAGAGGGCAGGAAGTGGGATTTTTATGGATTTCCTAAAAGGAAAAATGAGTCAGACTTGGAGCTCCCAGGTCCTTCGCAGGCTACCCAGACCGGCCAGCACAGAGAGGGGGGGATCCGGAGCTGAATTCTGAATGGAGAGTTTACACGTGGAACGTGGCCTCGGGACACGGATTTATGCTTACGACGTTTGTTTATTTAGGTGAATTACAGCAGTTGCTACGCTGTCGCTCCATCTGCCCGGCACACTAACCAGAGCATGGGAATCTCCACAACCCCTCAGACCCCACGGTGCGGGGTGTAATTGTCAGGAGCCAAGAAAAACCCTCTCGCTCCCTCCCGGGTCACCTGGACTCAGGCTCCTGGACATCACCTCCTAGAGTACGAGCCCACATGGGCCCCGCCGAAGCCACCAGCTGCGGCAGAAGCCTGCCCGGTGATGCACAGAGGCCCCCACAGCTCACACGGCAGACGCTTCCTGAAGCCACGGGTGAGGCCTGTCAGGCGGTAGCTCCGCCAAGGGCCAATGGATGCGGTGCTGTGGCCCGTGGTGGGTGCCACTTCCGGGTGCCATCCAACCCCCTGGCCTGAGCGTCTTCTAGGCCCCCCAGGGAGCTCTCCCACAGCCCTGGGCGTTCAGGAAGGCGACTGTATCATCTATGCTGAACTGGTTAGCAAAAGGCACCAGAGTCGAGGCGACTTTCCCATCACTAGAGCACACTGAGAGAACAGACAGCCTTCCCTGAGGCCCCTGGCTTTTTAGGGGTACACGTACTGTACCTGCCTCTGTCCCTGTGATGTCTTCCTCACGCCCCCACACATTCCTGCGCTGCTGACTTCCTGCCAGGGCCTGAAGAGCTCTTCCTACAGGATGGAGCCGGGGCTCCTGGGCCATCGGCCCTCAGCTGACCAGTTACAGCCCTTGAAGGAGGACAAGGAGGCAAAGCCCCTTGCCACGTGGCTGCCGTCGCAGGCGTTAGGCTGAGAAGCCGGGCACTGGGGGAGGGCACAGAAGCCGCTGTCCCACCTGCTGCCCGGCTCCTGCACTCACCCTGCCCTAGAGCACCTTCCTCCCCCCGCCCCCTCTCCGGGGCCTTTGTTCATGCCAGTCCTGTCCCACCAAGTCCCCTTGTGCCCACCTGGACTCAGGACTGTCTCCCTACTCCCAGGTGCCAAAGAGCTCGCGGTCTAGACTGCACCACTTAGCGTTCCCGCTTCTCACAGAGCAACCCAGACTGCAAACACTGTCAAATTTTAGAAGATGCAACTTTAAGAAGTAGCAAACTTACAAACCGGGCTTCACGTGAACACGTGTTGCTAGGTATGGCACTGAGTCCTGCCCACGGGGCCACACTGGGATGGACTCTGGCAGTTCTCCGGGACTTCCACCTTCCAAGTCCCCACCCTGGCCCAGGAGGTGTCTTGTCCAGAGGGTGGGTCACACCTGAATCCTGCATGCTTTGCAGCGGCCTCTCCAGACTGAACCATATCTGTGTGCACACAAACTCAAGGACCAGCTGCCTGACCCTCCCTGATTCAAGATGACAACACAGGATGCTCCCAAGGCTCCACTGACGTGATATATAGAAGTCACACTACACAGTGAGGACAGGTGGTTCTTAAAGGCTGTGGATACTCAAAGACTGAAAGGAGCTTAAGCCTGGCTCAGAACCGGGCCCCAAGCTGGAGAAGAGAAAGCAGCACCAGCTTGCAGGAGCTGCTAATTGCTAATTGGCCATGAATATGGATGGGCCAGGATTACCTCCACGCTGAGGAGGCACTCACTAGACCCCCAGATAGCTGGGCTTTCACAATATTATCGTATTTACAAATGCATGAACAAGTTATTCAGTAGGGCTCTTATGTTCAGAAAATTAAATTCAGATGG
Source organism: Avahi laniger (assembly GCA_963575035.1). NCBI lineage: Eukaryota > Metazoa > Chordata > Mammalia > Primates > Indriidae > Avahi > Avahi laniger. The sequence goes on along the minus strand of CAUYSK010113205.1, from coordinate 39,241 downwards.
ATTTATTGCAAAATTAGCATTCATTCCAGCCTCCTGCTAAGAAAACCCTCATCTCTGCAGTGGGGTGGGGGTGAGCGATCCCACAGTACAGGGCCTGGCTGCAGGGCAGCCCCACACTGAGTTCTCATGGACCCTGCATGGCGTACAGAGGTAGGGAGGGAGGCCAGGGCAGGGGACTGGCTTTTCCAGGTTTGGCCAGATGGCCTCAGGCCTACTCCGACATCCAAAGCTCTGAGGAAGGTGCTGCTCACTCTGCTGTATCTCTGGCAGGGGCTATACATTGTATCTCACCACCACCCAGGATGTCCCCATTTTGCAGATGAGAAAACTGATGGAATGGAGGGAACTGGCCACTTGCCCAGCTGCGTCTCTGCCGACCTGCACCCTTGCCCTGGAGGTGGGATGCCTGCAAGGAGCCCCGTGTCAGCCCCGAACCAGGCCATGATTACGGCCTCTGGGACGGGAGCCTTGATTCCTGCCTGGCCAGGAAGGATGGTGCCATGTTCAGGGCTCCCATTTGGGTCCCCTTCCCAGGACGCAGCGTCTCACGTACCCTCTTCCAGAAGTGGGCTGATGTAGACGGTACTGTGTACAGTGCCCCAGTCTGTACCTAGTGAATTCAGACTTCTGTGTGGAGAGAGTACTCGGGGTTCTCAAAATGCCACCTTGCTCTGGGAGCTGTCTGCAAAAGGGGCTGGTGGAAAGCCCCTCGCGGAACCCCAGGATTCAGGGTCTGTGCTGTGGAATCAGACACTTCGAGTACCATCAGCGGCTTTCCACACCCACCAGACCCCACGCTTACAGAGCTTCCCTGGTCTCGCCACACGGACCTCCCGCTTGTGGCCTGTGCCTCTGTTTTGATGGTGGAATGAGGGCAGCCTCTGTGCCTGGTCTTCCCATAAAAAGAAGGGGAAAAAATAGCATCGCCCACGTGCCTGCTCACGAGAGCGTCCCTGCAGGCGAGACTCCAGAGGCCACACTCCCTCCCTGACAAGAGAAGATACTTACAAAGTGTGAAATTACACTCTCCATAAAAAGCGTATCACAGCACACTTGAGGCTAGGACGACTCGCGGGAGGGACCAGGCCGAGAGATCGCCGTGCACAGAGGGCCACCGTGGCTGACAGCACTAGCAGAGTGTGAAGCCAGGACAGGACGGGCGAGCCCGGAGCCCGACGTCCACGCCCCGTTCCTAGACGTTCTCTTCAAGCTGGGGGCAGTCCAGCTGTTGGACTGAGGATTTGGAGTTGGGACAGCGTCTTATTTATAGGCAAGTCTCTCGGAGAAAACGCCTCAGCAGAGCTACTAAGGTAGAGGATGGGGGTGGGGAGGCTGGACAATTTAGCAATCTGTGGGCTGGCGTGGGGCATGATAAAAATCGGGAGATTTAGCCCTGATGGGTCACGAGTCAGAGGCCAGAAGAAACCTCACATGGAAATTTAGGGACTGCAAAAGCCAAACCCAAAATGCCGACACAAAGGAAAACCAAGGGCATCACTAAAAGTAATGCAAGTGATAATATGGTTTGGGTGCCCGGTCCCTCCCAATCTCATGTTGACGTTGAGCCCCAGTGTTGAATGTGGGGTCTGTTTGGGTCACAGGGCAGATCCCTCATGAATGGCCTGGTGCCCTCCCTGAGATAACGAGTTCACATGAGAGCTGGTTGTTTGAGAGCGTGGCACCACCTAACTCCCTCTTTCGCTCCTTCTCTCGCCACGTGACACGCCTGCTCCTCCTTCACCCTCCAACTTGACTGGAAGCTCCCTGAGGCCGTCAGCAGAAGCAGCTGCTGGCGTCGTGCTTCTTGCACAGCCTGCAGAACCCTGGGCCAAATAAACCTCTTCTCTGTGAATCATCCAGTCTCAGGTGCTCCTTTATAGCAATGCAAAGTGGACTAAGACTGCAAATGAGAAGTAAAATCCAAGGAATACCGAAGACCCTCCTGTGTGCAGCCCTGGGCCAGCGTGCCTGGTGCCACATCCACCTTGCTGCCACGGGACACAGTGCACCAGGTGCCCAAGGTCCGGAACAAAGTGCAAAAGGGAACGGGGCCACAGGAGGGGAAGGCAGTACGTGGAATTTGTCGTGAGCAGTTTGGTGCCAGTTCCTTCTACATATTTCTCATTCCTTTCTGACTCTAGGGTCGAAGGCCGCCACCTGCCTGCTGAACTACTCAGGCTTTGCTGGGGGCCATCTGGGGACCCCACTGCTGCCAGGGGTCCACCTATGCCTGTGGCTCTGTACCCATCTCCCCTCCCATTGTTCTTGGGGCCAATATTAGCAAACTGAACACCTCCCATAGTCTTCAAGCTCAGATACGGCACTGTTTATGCAAACACAGCACCCCCATTCAAATTCTAAATATGGCAACCTCATCTCACCTGACTAACAACCTTGGGCTAATTCTCTCTGAGGGGAACGTGCTGTGTCCTGCTCCCCTTCCCACATTTTGTCCCCAGAGCCCGCAAGAGTGGAAACTAAAACCTGGTACCACTCACCCACGCCTAGCCCAGAGGCAAGCTGGAGTCTACAGAGGCTGAGCTGTCCACCTCCCTAACCCCCGCCCTCCACCCCCAGGCACTTACTTCAGCATGTCCTTGTCCTTGTTGAGGTGCTGGAAGAAAGAAGGCTCACAGATGAGCTGGCTCTCCTGGCACACCTGCTTGCAGGACTGCCCGGGCTCAGCAAGCTTCACCTGCAGGGCGCTGAGGGGCGGCCACATCACTTGCCCGTGGCAGAAATCCTAGAATGACAACAAAGCTGTTGGCCAAGGGACCAAGGATACAACGGGGGATTCCCAGCCCCGCCAAGCAGCCCCGGTCATGCGCTGCACCACACGGGGAGAGCGGCAGAGGGAAGGGGTGGGGACAGACCAGGGCTGGAATGAGGCTGACCCACACCACCACCTTGGGCCAGGTCTTGACCTCTCTAGTCACCAGCTTCCTCAACCACAAGAGGGGACAACAACAGCGTCTTAGACACAGGGCTCAAGGGAAAGAGGGAATGCCTGTCACGTGTGCAGCACCACGCCTGCCGCCATCACCCTCACTTTTCAAGGCCCATCTTCAGGCCACCTCTGAATCCAGTGACACTGTGTCTACTCTGATTTGGCAGTTCCCTAACATGACATTGTTTCAGGAGTGCTAGTTTTATCCCAATGACAAGATTCCGACGCCATGAGGTGAAGGATCACGCTGAGGACCCTGCAGGCGTCTCTAATGTCACCTGACACGGTGCCTTGTCCTCGCAGGGACTCCAGGCGTGTTGGCTGAAAACAACTACAGTGAGTCCTCGCTTACCGTGTCCACAGGTTCTCAGAAATGGACTACAACAAAACCCGTTTCACCACAGGCTGATTGACGTAAACAAGAGTTAACATCCTACGGCATGTTTCTGGTCACAAAAGCATCATCGAATTTTTAAATAAAGATCCCAAACGCTTCTCATACTAAACACTGAAGTAAAGGTGAGCCATATGTGTGATTTAAGAAAGATTAATAAGAACAAGTAAGATAGTTATTTATCCAATTTTTGGAGAGTCAGTGAGTGACGGTGGTCGTAGTGGTGGTGGGTTAAATCAAAGAACAAATGTCCGTAAAGCAAAAATCGTCAGGAGCACCTCCTCCCGCCACACAGCTCACCGACAATCACAAATATGGCAGGGTCACTGAGGGCTTCTGTAGTGCATCACTTATTGTCTTACATCTCTAATACGTGATCGCTGTGTACTTTACAGAGTTTTATTGTAAAATTATTTGTACAAGGTCTGTCCGGAAAGTATCTGGCCATGTAACATGAGTATGTATACTAACAATGGCTGGTTTTCCAATCTGTTTATTCCACTTCAGGTCACGGGTCCCAGCAGCTCAGAGCACAAGGTGGGAACCAGCCCTGGACAGGACGCCCTCTCATCGCAGGGCGCACTCACACACCCCCCCACTCACTCAGACTGGGACCACATAGACATGTCAGAGAACTTAACTGAGCACGTCTTTGGGACGTGGGGAGAAACCGGAGTACCCGGAGAAAACCCACGCAGACGTAGGGAGAATGTGCAAACTCCACACCAACAGTGGCCCCAGCCAGGAATCAGTATTTCTTTTTTCTCATTGACAATACAACAAAATGACTTAGAACGAATCATTATTCACGGACATGCTGTACAACAATTGAACCACCGATTGAACAACTAGAGAAACAGTCTGAGCATGTGGTAGGACAAGGAACACGGACGGCACCCCCTACAAAGAAGGCATGAGGGTGCTCAGAATGGGGCACAGCCAGTCATCCCAGGGACCCAGTGGGAGTGGAGGGAACCAGCCTGAGGATAACCTGGGGCTGGGCAGAGAGGGCTGGAGGACCACGAAGCAACCAGGGCAGCATGATGACCCATCAGTGTGGCTAGAAGACGAGCGGGGACATCTCTCTGACCTGGGGCCCGGAGTCTCATTTCAGCTGTGCCTGATGTGATCCTGAGTGGGTGCCAGTGGTGGGAACACAGCCACCTCTGACACCGAGAGCTTGCTGTGGCGCTGTCCGTGCAGGACACCCGAGGGCCGTGCTGAACTCCACGTGGGCCAGGCCAGCCCTCGGGGAGCCCAGTGGTGGTTAGGATCCTGGCTCTGAGTGCCGCTGTGGGAACTCGCCCACAGATACACAGGGACATGTGCAGAGAAACCCCTACAGGAAGGCAGGGACAGCACAGCAGTCCTGTCAGAGAGGCTCAGAACAATCTGAAGGTTAAGGACAAACAATACCAAAAAAAGAGGCAGTTTTCTATGAGCCAACGGGGGAACATCTCTAAGATGTCTTGAGAAGGGGAAGCAGAGTGGGAGTGGTGGATGGTGTTTCCACTGCGGCAAGCTCTGGGGAGGAGATACGCAGACACGTGTGAGCACGCATGTGCTGCTCTAAGAGCCTCTCCTCCCTGGGAAGCGAAATGGAGTGATAGGGTCACGACTGGTAAGGAAACACACCTTTCAACATGTGTCCTTCTGGAATATCTTATGTTTCTGCACACTTCCTTTCCTCACCCGGTGTGGAGAAGCTGATCGGTCACCTTAAGGCCCAGAGCTCCGGCCCTGGCACAGACAGAGGACATGTTTCCCGCCCCACCCCGTCACACGGAGGGTGACAGCAGGAGCACGAGGGCTGCGTGCCGCGGGGTGGGGGCGCCGAGCACCAAGGTCAGTGCAGTGCTGGCACGGGGGTGGCAGGAGCAGCATCCGGGAGGGGTCTTCCCTACTGCTTGTGTGTGTGTGTGTTTAATACCTGTGTTTGTGTAACTTTTAATGAGCCAAAGGCAACAAAAAATGAGCAAAGCAAAACCCAACCCAGGTTCTACAGGCAGTCGGCTCTGAGAGTATATCCTGCCTCTCCCTTACCGGCCACGTGAACCTGTGGGCAAAATACGCAACAGTCTGCAGGGGGCTGGCCTCATCGGTGAGCACGGCAGGAGGGAGCTGGGAGTCCGGGCTGGGACCCTGCTCCCAGCTGTGGGAATTCACAGCTGTCTCCCAAGCCCTCTCTGCCTGCGCTCACGCATAAAACGAGGACCTACCATCTGCCCGTCATGCCTTATGTAATTCCCGTGGGATAAAAATGGAGGGGCTGGTAAGAAGGCACCTTGAGATGCTAAAGACAATGTTCCAAGGCTGACCGTTATTCACTGCCAGGGTCCAGAGGTAGAAGTTGAGTTGCCTGAATCATATATGATAATTCACCCACGTCTATGAGAGCCGCCTCTGGCCCAGCTGCCGGCAGGGCACAACTGCAGCGGAAGCCCCGTGATAGCCTCTTCTCCCCCATGGGTGCCGGCACCACTGGGTGCTCACAGAGGGCTGGATGACTTCTGTTTTGTGCAATCACAGCACAGGCTGACGTGGCAATACCAAATTACCTTATCTCCTCACTGTAAGCAGTCATTTGTTCATTCATTCATTCAACAAATACGTGTGAGAGGCAGAAAAGCATAGGGTTCAGCGCTCACACTGCCGAGATTTAAATCTCAGCTCCTCCATTTGTTAATTCATCTTGAAGTGAAAAGTGCCTGATATGTATCACACCACGCACGTGTTGGCCATCACCACTGCTATGTGCTACCTAGACCCTTGGTGGGGGGATCACTTGGCACACAACAGGAACCCCAACCCCTGTCTTCATTCAGTGAGGGGGAAAGAAAAACAAAACAGATAAGTCAGGTACATACAGTATGTTAAAAGGCAATAGGTGCTCTAGAAAAGAAGGAAGTGAGGCCGAGCATGGTGGCCTCACACCTGTAGTCCCAGCATTTTGGGAGGCTGAGGCAGGAGGATCACTTGAGCCCAGGAGTTCGAGGTTGCAGTGAGCTATGATCATGCCACTGCACACTAGCCTGGGCGACAGAGCAAGACCCTGCCTCAAAAAGAAAAAAAAAAGAATGAAGTGAGACTGGTTGGGGGTATGTGTCCAGATAACGCATCACTGAGAAGGCGGCGTTTGAGAAAAGACCTGAGTAAGTGAACGAGTGAGCCGCGCAAGTATCTAGGAAGAACGTTCCAGGTAGAGGAGAACCCAGATCTGAGGCTCTGACAAAGGAGACTGTTCGGGGGGAGCAGGGCATTCCGGTGGCTTGGGCAGAGTGTGTGCTGTGGGTGGGAAGCTGGGGGCGATGGGGTCCAGGAGGCAGAGCACGCAGAGCTTCAGGGGCTAACGTAAAGCTCTGGCTTTCCCTCGAAGTGAGATGGAAGCCATTGGAGACTTCTGGGCAGAGGAGCAGCAGGACCTGCAGTGCTGGGGACAGAGACAGACAGCTGGTGCAACAGCCCAGGAGAGAGAGGGACTCAAGCCAGACACGAGCATCTTTGTTCAAACTTTCAAGAAACACATAAGTTAGTTTCGAAGGTGTCTTCATTCATTCGTTCATTCATTCAAGGCTTCACAAATGACCATTAAAGTCTTACACTGGAAGCTGGAAATATGAACATGAAGGAGACACAGTCCCTGGGCTCAGAGGTTTAGTGCACAGCCTAGGAAGAGAGGCCCGCCCTTGAAAAATCACAGAGCACCACAAAACATCTGCCCAAACGGGATGCGCAGGGAGGAGGGAGGAAAGAATTAACTCTAGGGAGGGGGAAGAGTGGTGGTGGCAGCAATCGGAGAAGGCTTCCAGGAGGCAGGGAATTCTGGGCTGGGCTTTGCAGGATGCATAGAAATTAGTGGCTTATTGCTAGCATGAGCCTTTGAAGATAACTAGTGCTCAATAAAGAGCTGTTGAACTGAACTGGATGGTCCTAGCATCCTGGGGGCTTTGAGAGTAGACAAAGAGAAGGAGACTATTCCAATCCAGCAAGCTTCTGTGCTGCCGGAATGAGATATAAACAGTAATTTCCAATCTGGCTAACAAGCCCACTTGGAACACAAAACATCTGCATTCCTCCCTAACAATTATTCCAACCAGTCTCCAAATTTCCCCAAATGTGCTTGACTATTCTGGAATGTCCATGCAATAGCCATAAACCATAATAACAAAGGCCTACTAACCAACAATTTATGAGAAAGAGCAACGTCCTAAACAAATGAACACGACCCACTGTGAGAGGTAAGGGCAGTGCCTCGGTAACAACAAAGGCTAATTAACGGCATGGAGAAAACATTACTCACAAAACACCACAAGAGCAAGGGAGGGGTGGTGCTTCCTGGGAGAAGCTCTAGGTGGAGGGGCTGGCTTGTCCCTCCCTCTTGGTTGGCTGGGCCGGGGAAAGGGTCATCTGCTTGGAGCAGAGCAGAAGAGCAGGAACCGAAGGGCCCACAAGAGAACGCTGAGTGGTGTGTGACGGGCCTGCCCCACAAAGCCCCACCGAGAGTCCAGGCTGAATCTCCAACAGAGTCACTAAGTCCATGCTGGATTAGGTACAAGTGGATTTCTGTGGAAACCACATTGTTTGGAACCAGGAAGGCGGGTTTGAATATACTCGTCTGGAGGCAGGAGCTAGAGGAAGACAGACCAGGCATCTGCATAGAGAAGGGAGGAGGCTGGTGGGACAGGTTCCAGGCCAGGAAGGCGGGATTTGGGCCACGCTCACCCAGCTCTTTGAGGGATAAAGGACACGTGTTGTTTGCGTCATGCTGGGAGATCCAGGTCTGGTGGAGAAAAGGGTTCGATAAATACTGAGTGACTGACCGCACTAGGCACACCTCAGTTGCTAGGGCGGATCCCACTGCTCCCAGCCTGCGTTGTCCCTCAAAAGGAAGTGGACTCTGTCCACGGGCAGCCCCTGGCCCGTTTCCCAGAAGCGAGTGTGAATGTGTGTTTCCACGGGCAATGGAGGGCGGCTGTGAAGCCGAGCGGCAGGCTCTCATCTCCACGGTCATCTCTCCTCGTGCAAATCCCCGAGTGCAAGCTCACCCCCGAGGAGCTGGCCGGAAACCTACCACACTCACACTCTGCAACCGCGAGGAGCCTACCAAGGAGAAACGTAAACACACGTCACACGAAGATCTCGTGCACAGCACTTACCACACGAGCCAGGGGTAGAAATAGTCCAAATGTCCATCGACCGGTGGACGGATAAACAAACTGCGGTATAGCTGTACTGCGGAACAACGTTCAGCGATAAAAAGAAGTGCACATACATGGATGAGCCTCAAAACAAGCGAAAGAAGCCAGAAATATCCAGAAAAGGCAAATCTAGAAAGACTAAACACAGATCAGCGGTTTTCCGGGGCAGGGGCAGGAACAGGCACTGACTGTAAAGAGGCACAAATGAGCTTCCTGGAGGGCCGGAAACATCGCAAAACTAGACTGTGGTGGGAGCTGCACAACTCCATCAATTTGCTACAAAAAAAACGACTGAATTGGACCCTAACACAGTGAGTTTTAGGGTCTGTAAATTACATCTCAATGAAGCCGTCTGAAGCACACATCTCTGTTGGTTTCTGGGCTCCTGCGGCACCAAGGAGCTCTGGCTTTCGGAGCGCCTGGCCGGGCCAGGTGCTGTGCCCGGCGCTAAACACGTATCGGTCCGCGGAGCAGGAGGCATGATCCCCGTTTCACAGGTGAGGAAAGAGCACAGAGAAGTTAGGTAACTTGCCTAAGGCCAGGGGCAGTGGCAGCAGAGCTGGGATGTGAACCCAGCCTCCAGGGTCCCGCGCTTAATCATTACCAACCGTCTCAGAGAGCAGGACTAGCTGGGCAAACAGCAGCCATTGATTTTTCAAGTAAACATTCCCCAAGCAAGTGCCGATCTTCCCTCCTTTTGAATTCCTTTTTCTCTTCTCCTGTAACTGTGTCACCTCCACCATCGCCCCTACCCCCAGACTGTCCAGATTCACTAACAGGCGTGTCCTTGTGTCCAGAACACTCCTCAGTGAGTTCATTACAGGCTCTGATGAGCAGACATCCTAGGAACTTCAGCTGATTCCACAGACACTCTTGAATTTTTTTTTTTTTTTTTGGAGACAGAGTCTCACTCTGTCACCCCGGGGTAAAGTGCAGTGGCATCATCATAGTTCACAGCAACCTCAAACTCCTGGGGCTCAAGTGATCCTCCTGCTTCAGCCTCCCGAGTAGCTGAGACTATAGGCGTGCGCCACCACTTGGGGCTAATTTTTCTACTTTTTGTAGAGATGGGAGTGGGGGGTGGGTGGAGGGGGAGGTGGTGGGGGAGACTGACTCGCTCTTGCTCAGGCTGGTCTTAAACTCCTGACCTCAAGTAATCCTCCCACCTTGGCCTCCCAGAGTGCTGGGATCAGTCCCTCACACCCCTTGTCCCCTGGCTGAGTTAACCCTTTTTTAACCTCCGTATCTCCAGAATGCTTTTCACACGAATTACACAGCTCTTTACACACTAGCATGACTGTGACCATCCTGTATATTTACAGGGTCTTTACAGGAAATAGAAAATAGGGTTCAAGAGTGTATGTGTGGTTTTTAGAAATCAATCTGATTGTTGCCATTCCTTCAAAATAACCTGCTGTACTCTCTGGCCTGAGGCCGACACATAAGATTTCCCCATGAAATGCATAATGAAAACCTTAACATGCCCACACATACTCAGGATAGCGAGTAATACTGCTTGATCTTAGATTATAAAGAATTTCCCTCTGCTGGAGACAGTGCCTCTTTTAAGAGCTGATCTAAAAGAGTGTGCAGTCCAAATCAACATTTTTAGTAGAGTAAAGGGCAGGAGGACATTAGGGAAGAGCAGGTGGTCTTCCTAGGGCCAGGGGTCTTTCCCACTGGGCACCTGCACCCGGGCTGCCTGGCTATGGGGCGGGTTTCCTGCTGGTGACTGCTCGACTGTACATTCAAGCCTGGGGTGCTCTCGATTGATGTCAATTGGCTCCCTCTGGCTCCTGCTGCCTTGGCTGAGCTTGATGGACAACCTTGAAAGGTTTCTGGGGTAAAAGCTTCTGTGTTCTCCTTGCAGATCACAAGGAGAACTCCAAAGGCAGAGACCAGCCTAATTAGAGCTGCGGCAGGAAGCTCCTCCTCAGAGCTGCAGGCTTCGCTGTTCATACCAGGAGCACCTTCCTTCCACCCTCCTTGCTCTTTGAAGATACTCATCTAGCTGCAAAAACAACAAAGACCCCAAGCTCTAACATACTGGGGCCTGGAGCTAATGGTTAGAAGACTCAAACTGGGAACCAATGGGGTCTTGGCTTCCTCTCTTCCCTCTGGCATCAGGGGAACATTCTGGGTCCACTGGAATCCCTGGGATGAAATCAAAACAGGCCCCTTTATTGCTTGTTCAGGATCACTGGGAGGATGTTTAGTAAGAATGCCCCAAACAAGATTCCTACAATGATTCTTTTAAACAGCAATTCGAGAGCACCCCTGCCCTTCATCCTGTGACAAAACCTTCCTTTAGCCTCCTGCTGTCCCAGAATCAAATCTGAATCCTTCGGCCAAGCCTCTTCTCAAGCGCTGCTGCCTCCGCCTCCTGTCTCACCTCGGCTCTGTCTTCGGTCGTCGCTAAACTTCCTACCATTCACCCTGCTTCTCTTTATTCTCAGGTCTTTGCATCTCGACTTCCCCGGCCCTGCCTGTGCCCCCAATCTGCCTTCAGGACTCACCTGTCACAAGATACCTTCAGACACTCTCTCCTCTCTCTCCCTCCCCACCCTGCAGGCTGGGCCCCGTCCCAAAGCATCCTGCCCACTTCACCATTACTGGGCTTGGCCCACATGGTGGCACTGACCGTGGACTTGGCTGCCTTCTCCATGAAACTCGAAGCTACCCGAGGGCAGGGACAGGGCCCTTGACATCTCCTCCTCCCCAGCTGCCAGCAGTCCACAGCATGGTTCAGTTGACAAATATCCACAGAGTAGACGAATGAATCAACACCAGCAGGCAAAAAAGAAATCTCTGGATTTCTGTGAACAGCAGATCTCAAAGTCTTTATGTAAAGGGGTGCATTTTTATTAGCATGTTTTCCAGATGACAATTTTAGTAACATTTTCCCAATCATAAAGTCCAAGACAAGCTTCTTGGTTCTTGACACACAGGAATAAAAAGCACAGTCACTTGCTCATCTCCCATTCACACATTCATCCCCTCACCTGGGAGTTACTGTACCCCTACTGTGTGTCAGGCTGGGTGTCAGGGACCCAGAGATGAACAGGCGAGGTGGGGCCCCCATGTCCTGGAGCATTCAGCAAGGTCTACCTGGGGAACGGGACCTTTCTAGCAATAGGCTTACAGAGGACTTGAGAACTTTTAAGGACTTACTGGGATTCATGAGCCTCAAGGAAGAGATAAAAGCCTGAAGATAAACCTGATCAAGAGTCATTCACACCTGGTGGGGAGCAGCTATCTTCCCTGAGGGGAAGTGGGGACAGGAAAAGAGAAGGAGCCTTTCAGCAGCAGCTGCAGGGACCCAGCTACGACCTCAAGAGAGCCATCAAGACGGCAGGTAGCAAGCGCCACGGTGTCTCAAAATCCACCACCAAAGGAGGGCCTGCAGCCCCTCTTGACACCTGCAGGAAGGGCGAGTGGCTCTCAGAGGAAAAGCAGGACGGGAAGCACAGCTCCGGGACACCTGCCATCTCCTGATACCCCCCGCAAGTGCTGCCCATGTAGACTTGGCCTCCACCAAACCAGTGCCAAATCCAGATTCCACAACTTGTGAGCTCGAGAACTGTGGGTCTCAGTTTCCACTATCTAGAGAAGGCGGTTATTACTGCCACCTCCTGGGACTACTGTGGGAGTAAATGAGATGATACACGGTGATGAGTTTGGCATATGCTGGCACAGAATCTCGATGGATGTGGTTGGCAGAGTTATGATTCTGTCAGTCTGTCTCACATAAAGGCTGAATGAGATGACCATCCAATGCTTAGCTCCCATGGTGAGGCCTGATGACTAGTATAATTTATATACATAACTACGTATAATAATTATAGTACAACATAGTGTCCTGAAGTATAGCACACTGTATTAAATAACCAACAGTACTAGTCCTGCATTTATTAAACACCAGGTGCCAGTCCCGGTCCTAAGCACTTCTGTGCTAGCTCATGAGGAAGGAAGTAGGTCCTGTGATTATCCTTATTTTGCAGAGGAGGACACTAAGGCACAGAGAGGCTGAGCAACATGCCCAAGTCATACAACCAGAAACTTGTGATGCTGAGAGTTGAACCCAGGTGGCGGGAATGCAGAATGTGCCCTCTTGCCGCTAACAAAACCTCAGCACGTCAGAGGCGCCGCCTTGGGGGCATGATTCATGGCTCCCCTCCATGAGGCAACCGGGGCTGCCAGCTGGCTGCTCACCAGTGTGTCTCCTCAAACCACCACCTCTTCCTTTGAAAGCCCCCTTGGGACTACGATCTGTGCCTACTTAGATTTTCAACACACCATCTCTATTTTCAGCCTGCTCAATTCTCGTCTTCCATTGTGTAAAGATCCCTTCATCGTCTTAAAACACTCTGCTTTGCTCTTTAAGAAAAGCCCCTTATTCCTGGTATCTGGTCAAAGAGTTCATATTCCCTTACCCATGGGGGTTCTGAGTCATCTATTTCTAGCTCTGTGATGCTTTTGAAGCTCAAGGAATTAAAATGTTATAAAGTGACAGCAATGTCACTCTTGGCCTTTACTTCTAGGAGCACAAGCTGCAGTTTCTAAACCCTGTTAGGGGAGGTGGGACTCTTGGCACCCTACCCTGCTTTGGAACCAAAGTTCTGCTTTTATCTGTTTTATATACCTAGGTTTCAGGCTAAGGTTGCATTTGAAAAGGGTCCTTTTTTAGAAGAAGTTTGAAAACCACTAAAAAGTCCTACCACATTTGGAATTACTGAACATACGTTATTAAAGGAATGCTTAGAAACCACTGGTTTCAGTCCTTGCCTTTCTTAGGGTGAGAAGTGAAGGTAGGACCAGAGAGCCATCTCTCCATGCTCCTACCACCCCCCCAACTCCAGTCTTTGCAATGTCCCTGAGAACCTGCTCAGGGCACACGGACGTCTGAGTTGTGACCATCTAGTCTCTCCTGCTGAAAGTTTGCACTTGACCTTTCACTGTCATAAAGAACATACTCAGACCCAAGGAAAGCCTGGTTCCCTTGGGTGACCATGGCAGTGCTGCCTTTAGAATCCCAACAAGCCATTATCTGGTTTCTAGATTCTTACGAAACAGAAAAATAACCACAGAAACACAGTGAGCACTTAAGTGAGCATTTAAGAGCCCCGGGATAACAGGAAGCAGGACACAGCAAAGACAGATGGGCTGCTAATGAGCCTTACCTGCTTTTCGATGAAAGCATTGATTCTCTGTAGCATCCCCTCACATGTAAATTCATATGGCATGTACGGCTCAATCTGGGAAAACAGAACATGCTACCATGAAGGAGGAGGACAGAGAACACGCAGCACTTACCCATTCCTCTGCCGATTCACTCTACACACAGGTGCCAACACCCAGAGGCTGCTACATGAGGGTTAAGACTACGAGTCTGCAATTTGATAGAACTGGTTCACGATCTCACTCTGCTCCTTACTAGGTGTGGACCCTGAGCAAACTATTTGCCATTTCTAAGTCTCAGGTGGCTCATATGTAAAAGAGTGATAAGAAAAACCCACCTTTTTTAAGCTGTGGTAAAGATGATATGGGGGGGAACAAAGGTGCTTAGTTCAGTATTGGCACATTGGAGGCATTCGACAAAAGTCAGCAATTATCACTTGCCAGCAGGTAAGCTCCATGGGGCAAAGTCCATGGCCATCTTTGCACCCCATTGCGGAGCATAGCGTGGTACATGTGAGAACTTAGCAAACATCTGTTAAATGACTGCATGGTCGCCACTCTGAGAAAGGCACAAAACGACCAGTTGTGGTGGTGATAAAGGCAATGGTCTGCATTAGTAAGTGAGGTCAGCATGTACCCAAAGAATATGTGGTGCAAAATCAAAGTGATAAAGTGCCACAAAGAGTTCAGCTAGAGGGTCCTGGGACGTCAGAAGGTCAAAACTGACTTCTGCTCATGCTGGGCTTTTAAGGCCAGCTATGAGGCTACCAAGCTAAGACTAGGGCCAAGACTCCACAGATATCCTAGGTGGAAACAAGTAGTATGAAATTTGACACGAAAGGACAGAAGGAAGCTGGAGCTCAGGATCATGGAGTCTGGTGAGACAAAGTTGGGAAGAAGAGTCACTGGATTTCCACAAAAGCCTTGACATTTCTATACTAGGGAGCTTAGATTTTCTTTGAGGGGAGCAGAAAACTGTAGAAGGTCCTTCATTGGGATGGAGGAGGCAATCTGATCAATATTGTGACATCTGAGGGAAGAGGAAGAAACATGGGTTTGATCTCTGCTGCACAGTGTTTGCCAACACTATGAGACCTGAGTTTTCAGGTGCATTACCAATCTGAAATGGAAATTTCATTTGGGAGAAAATCACCAGCAATCTAGTCCATTATAGCTTCAGAGAGCTCAACAGTGCCTGTTAGCAACAGGGAAGTGGGGCATATTCACCAGCATACTCTTTAGTCTATGTTTACCTATCTCAAATCTACAAGGTGGAGGAACTGGACAAAACATCTATGAGTTGAGTCTTGCTGAGCTGAAAATCAACAGAGAGGACATTTCTCAGTGGGCACCCACGCAGTTGTTTGCAAGGCATCCTGTCCTCTTTTCTTGTGTTTTGAACCACATATTATATTTGAAATCATCTTCAACCATGATTTTTAAAAATTTCATAATGTTTTCAAATGCACAAGAAACAGGTCTATCTTTTCAGATCTTTGTGAGAGAGCAACATAATTAGATCATTGCAGCAAGTATAACTCAAGCTCCTGCTCCTGTACCAGGGACCCAGGAACCATGCCAAAAGGGTCTGTAGAATCCGTGCCCACAGGACACTAGTTCTGTTTCCATTTTACAGAACATCCATGAAATCCCCAGGCCAAATCCTACAACTTGGCGATTTTCTAACTCCAGGGTTAAGCTGATGTGGAAAAGTAGAATAAAAAACAACCTTCTGATTTAAAATTGCTTTCACTGCATCCTCTACTTCCTCTTGATTGTTGAGGTCAACAGTCCAAACGTGTGGCCGGCCGATGAAAACCTCAGCGTAAGGATGCTGGGATGTCAGCTGGAAAAGAGAAAAACAGAACACCTTACAAAGGGTTTTTTAAAAGACTTACTGTGCTAGATGAAGCGTTATGCTTTTTACAGTACTGAGTTGTACCTGTGTAGGTGTCCTTCCCCCCCCTTGACGATCAAAACCGCCTAAGCATTCATAAGCAGATAACAATAAAATAGCAATGGCTTCACATGTTGAAACTCACTTGGAAGACACAGAATGTCATAACCAGGGAAAAGGAGGCTGTTACAGGTGGCTTTAACCCCCAACATCACACCAGGAAATAATGAACATTTACTCCTCGCCATAACCTAGCCCTGAAAACCACCAAGATCAAACCAGTATCTATTATCTTAGCTAGAATAGATAGGTAAGAATGGAAAATCACAAGACAAATCCAGTCTGTAAAGTCACAGGAGGATGAGTAATGGCACACACAAAAGGTGAAAGACAGACAAATGATACCAGCAGAAAAACAGAATTTTTGGAATGGTTTCAGGAATACTAATTTAGCATCACATTTGGAAAAGCAAGGAATGGAAGTTTTTGTCCTAAAGGAGGTTTTATTTTAAGAACAAAGTGTGCTCAAAGAAATCAAGTGTGAATATTGGGAATTCTGAGTTCATGAAGAGTACATTCTATTAAGTATAAGATTCTTAAATTTACTCCTCAATTTTGTTTCCACCTCTATTCTCATATCCCTTTAAGGTCATGGCGTAAAGGAGGAATTCAAGACATCGGTGAGAGCATTTTCAGTTGCCACAGTGACTTGGGGGTGCCACCCTTACTCCATGGGTATGAGATATCTTGCAGCGTGCAGGACAGGCCTGCACAGGAAGACCTGCCGCTTCCCACGCTACTTTCAAATGCACTACTGGGTTTTCAGGTGGTCTTATAGAATCCAATTCTTTGATTTGGTTTTAACATACATCAAATTTTCCAGGAACATAATTACCCATGTAAACCAAGGGATGTCCATACTCTGTTTTATTTGAAACTTCACCAACGAGCCATCACCATTTCAGAAAAATCATAGCAGCAAAGTCAACGCCACTCAGGACATCCGTCTTCAGTAAAACATACCCAAATCAGTCTGTATTTGTAGCTGTCACATTAATAGCATGTGTATGTGTGTGTTTCTGTGTATACACACACTCTTGAGCTCCTCTTTCATTTAAGCAAAAAACACTGACCATATTCAGAAGAATGCTTTATTTCTTTTAAATACAAACATTACTTGTGAGGAGCAATGAGCCATCACATTGTCTAGTATAGCTCTTGGGTATGGTATAGTATAGTCCTTGATGACATAATACTGAAATATGCATTGCTTTATTAGCAATTATTTTCCTTTATGTTCAAGTTAGGGAATGATTCTCTAGAAATTACATATGTAGGCAGGTTATATAACTTACAAATTTCATTTCAGGAGAGAAAAGTAGACATTATAATATATTTATTATATAATAAAAGGAGGTGTTGAGCCTGGTAGCATTGAGGCCTTTGGTTTGAAGGCCAAGCTGGCTCTCCTTTTTTTCTTCTGACTCCAACATAGCCTCTCTGCAGGCCCATGGAGCTGGGGAAGTCTCCATTTTTGTCTCTTCACATATTTTGGATTCAGCACATATAGATGAAGCCCTGGGCTGGGCCAGGCATTGTGCTGACCACCTGCACATACGTTACTCATCAGGTTTCTGGGGTACTGATGAGGATTCTGAGATTCAGAGGGGTTTACACTTCCCCAAGACCACTTACCCAGAAAGTGGCAGAACCACATTCAAACCCAGATCCTTCGACAATTTATTAGCTTTAGACAAAAAGGAGGATAGCAATTTTGAAGGACACCACTGAGTTCTTAAGACAAAGACAAACGCCCAACGTAAGCACCAGCCTTTTAATCACTCTCTTAAAACCTGCCAACCTAAATTCAGGACTGAATTTATGCTGGTATTAGACCTTTCCTGAAGATGAGCAAAATGTCGCATCATTTTCGTTTTGTGGCCTGAAGAACAAACTAATTAGTTTTCCTGATGGAAGCTGAGTAAATTAAAGTTGTCATCAATGTCACTATTGAGTAATTTACATTTTAGCAGCCTCTCTCCTCTCCTCTCCCCCCTTTTAAGGTCCCTGCTTATTTACAAGGTTGCTCTAAGCACTTAGAAAATACAAAATGCTGAGCCATTATCACTTTATTCATTTACATTTATTGAAGGTTAATTTTATGAGTAAGGCATTTTTGTGATTCATTAGTTTTCCTCTGAATGTTATGTTCCTCCTTGTTAATTTATTGAGAACCATCTGATCTAAGCTACCTCACTGTATATCAATCAGTAAATTTACTGAAGTATAGTTTATAAAAGTAATGAAAATCTTATTAAATATGAGACACGACTTCAGAGTGGCTATTAAATCTCCAAGGAGAACATGAGTTCTCTTTATTAGGAAAAAATCCCGAAGCAAGAGAATTTCTAATGGTTTACAAAATGTCAAGATAATGATCAAGAATCTACTAATATATTTCCCAATATGAAGATAATAGACATTGCAGACTCAGAAGTGGGGAGAACGGAAGGCGGGTGAGAAATGAATAATTACCCACTGGGTACAATGTACACTATTCGGGTGACAGGTACACTAAAAAGCCCAGACTTTACCATGGTATAATATATATCCATGTAACAAAAGTCCATCTGTACTCCCTGAATCTATTGAAAGAAGATTTTTGCTTTAAGAGCTACAGAAAAATATAAAAATCCAGTTTATAATAAAGTATAACCTATACCAGTCACATTACTCAAGGCATCATAAAACTTCTTTCCCCGAGTAGACACTGTGGTTTGAAACATTGGTCCAATGCAAAAATAAAAACAAAGCTAAACTCACATTTATCAATCTAGACTTTTTCTTCTCTTCAAATAAAGGCAAAGAAGACACATATAGATGCAACTGATACGGATCAATTTATGTAGATTGATTGTTATGTAACACAAAAGATTTGAACAGGCACAAAAAAATTGCTTTGTAATTATGTACACTCTGGTTAAGATGTTTCCATTTGCTAAAGAAAAAAGAAAGCTTCTAGAGATTTTTTTACCCTTAGAAATCTGTAGAACTGTTGACAGCTCTTTCCCCATTAAAAGCATCTTTGGTTAGGAGGCCATGGGGGGCCTTTGTGAGTTGACATTGCAGAGCAGGGCGGCCCACCTGGCCGAGAGCCCAAGTTCACTGGCCCCTCTCAAAGCTATCTGAAGCTGCTAGAGGGAGGAGGACATCAAACGGAAGCTTACCTCCTGCCGCAAGCAAACTGACCTTGGGCCTCAACTCATCAGCATTTGTGCTTCTCAGGCTTGAGACCCCCCCACCCCTCTTCCTTTACAGCAGGGCCCCTCCACCTCTCCCCTTCTCAGCTAACCGGGCACATTCTCCACCGGGCACAACTCCAGGTTCACTCCCCTCCTTAATTCACTTAGCCATTTCTTCATGTACTTCCACTGATTATGCATCTGTCCTACCACTCTTCCGTATCAGATTTGAGGCCCCTGGAAAACAGGAAATGTGTCATGATAAATTCCCCCAGTGCGGCAATTAGTACCACCCTGTGGGGATACATTAAACATCTGTCAACCGCCCTTCTGCATCCTGTCCTCCTGGGGGAACCCAGGACTGATGGAGTCATCTGTGTGAGGCAATTGCTGAGCAACTTTTGAAAGGATCCACAATGTCTTTCCAACGGACTCTCATTTAAGGGCTGGCAGACTCATCTGAAGGGACAGGAGGAATCAAATGCCTGTGCAGCACCTCCAATGCCTGCCTATTCTCTTTCTATGCCATGAAGAACAAACACCCTCCATGATCTCAGGAAAGAGTAAATTACTGAATGATGACAATGGATAGAAAACAACAAACATACTTTTCTTGATAACTTTATACTGACTATTCTGATGCAGGCAACATCACATCAGTCATTGGACAATGTTTAGATTATGTTTAAGAGTGTCCTAAATTTTTTTCAGGAAAAAATACTCAAGTTGTCACAAAGTGTCATCAAAATCGTTAGAACTAGTGTTAACAAAAAGATGCTAGTTGTCAACTTAGTCTAAGATACTCTTTCACTTCCCAAAGCATTGTATACAGACACTACAGTAAGAAAAGACATGTGTTTCTTTGCCTTTCATGCATTAAAAAAAAATCATGATAAGAGAAATAGAAAATCACCATCAGAACACCACAGTAATAACCGTTGCGGAAAAGATTTACTGCTATTATATATGATGCAATAAATACATGGGCAGAAATCTGAACAGGATATTCATGAAGTCTCCAAGTATTCCCCCTAAGCCAGAGAAAAACAGTAACTTCATGGTAGAGAAATCTAGGAAACACTACCTTAACCAAGAGATCAGGGTTAACGTCACCCATAATAAAACATATCGACATCATTTGCCCCCTGATATGATGTGCTAAGAACACATCACTTCTGGGATATTCTTGCCAAAAATGCGTAACCTCAAACTCATCATGAGAAAATATGAGTCAAATCTAAATTGAGAAAGAGCGTTCAAAAAATCCCCTGACCTGTACTCTCTACAAGCATTAAGGTCACGGGTGACAATGAAAGTGTGAATTGTCACAGATTAGAGGAGACTAAAGAGATGTGACTATTAATGTAACGTGGGGTCCTGAATTTGTTGCACGAACAGAAAAAGGATCTTAGTGGAAAACTGGTGAAGTCCAAATAAAATCTGTCATCTATCAGCAGTCCCCAGCCTTTTTGGCACTAAGGGCCATTTTCATGGAGGACAATTTTTCCATGGACCAGGGGGCAGGGAGGGAGGGCATGGTTTCAGGATGATTCAAGCACATTACATTTATTGTGCACTTTTTGCTATTATTATTACATTGCAATATGCAATTAAATAACTATACAACTCACCACAGGTTGGGGACCCCTGGTCTGGACAATACCATGGTACCAATGTTGATTTCTTGGTTTTGATCACTGTACTACGGTTTTGTAAAAGTTACCATTAGAGGAAGCTGGATGAAGGGTATACCTGAACTCTATTATTTGTGCAACTATCTGTATGATTAAAATTATTTCAAAATAAATAAAAAGTAAATTCTAACAAGTCTACTTATAGGTATATACCCCCAAGAACTGAAAGCAGGGACTCCAACAGATACTCATATACCAGTGTTCATAGTAGCATTACGACAGGCAAAAGGTGGAAACAACCCAAATGTCCGTCAACAGATGGACGGATGAATAAAATGTGGTACATACACGCAACGGAATATTTAGCCTTAAAAAAGGAATGAGATTCTGACACATGCTACGACATGAATGAACCTTGAAAACATTATGCTAAGTTAGTGAGCCAGACACAAAAGGACAAATATTATAGGACTCCATTTACATGATGTACCCAGAATAGGCAAATTCACAGAAACAGGAAGTAGAACAGAAGTTACCAGGGGCTGGGGAGAGGGGAAGATGGGGAGTTAATGTTTAATGGACAAAGAGTTTCTATTTGGGATGATGAATAAGTTCTGGAAATGGATCGCAGTAATGGTTGCATAACACTGCAAATACACTTAATGGTGGCAATTTATACACTTAAAAATGATTAAATGGTAAATTTTATGTAGTATATATTTTATCACAAAAAAGTTAAAAAAAACATGGAAAATTACAAATATTACCTACAATTTGGGCATAAGAACTTCAGAGATTTACTATACCTAAATTAAAGCCTATGGATGATTTTGGCATAAAAACAGAGAGACAATAGAACAGAAACCAGAAAAGAATCCATGCACTTATGGTCAACTGATTCTGAACAAAGGTGCCAAGAATACATGGGGAAGGAGAGTCTCATCAACAAACAGTATTGGGAAAACCGGATCTCCACATACAGAAGAATGAAAATGGATCCTTATCTCACACATACACAAACATCAACTCCAAATGGATTAGGCTTAAATGTAAGAGCTGAAACAAGTACAGCTACTGGGAAAACAAATAGGGAAAAAGCTTCTTGACACTGCTCTGGGAAATAATTTTTGGATATAATACCAAAAGCACAGGCAATAAAAGAAAAAATAGATAAATGCAACTACATAAAATTAAAAAGCTTCTGCACAGCAAAGGATATAACCAACAGCATCAAAAGGCAACCTAATGGATGGGAGAAAATATCTGTAAACCATGTATCTGATAAGGGATTAATATGCAAAATATATAAGGAACTCTTACAACTCCACAGCAAAAAACTAATCCAATTAAAAATAGGCAAAAGACCCAAATAGACATTTCTCTAAAGAAGAAATACAAAAGGCAAACAGATATATGAAAAGGTGCTCATCATCATCAATCATCAGGGAGATGGAAATCAAGACCACAAGGAGATACCATCTCACGCCTGTTAGAACGGCTTTTATCAAAAAGACAAAAAGATAACAAATATAGACAAAAATGCAGTAAAAAGGGAACCCTTGGACACTGTTGGTGGGAATGTAAATTGGCACAGCCATTATAGAAAAGACTCCTGTGGTTCTTCAAAAAATTAAAAGTAGGACTACCATATGATCCAGCAATCCCACTACTGGGTATATATCCAAAGGAATTAAAATCTGTATGTTGAAGAGGTATCTGCACTCTCATGTTCAGTATGGTATTATTGACAATAGTCAAGATAGGGAAGCAACCTAAGTGTCCATCAATAGATGAATGGAGAAAGAAATTGCACGTATGTGTGTGTACAGGGAATATTATTTAGCCTGAAAAAGGAAACCCTGTCATTTGCGACAACATGGATAAACCTGGAGGACATTATGCTAAGTGAAATAAGCCAGGCACAGATAAATAATGGCATAATCTCACCTAAATGTGGAATCCAAAATAGCTGAATTCACAGAAGCAGAGAGTAGAATGGTGGTTCTCAGGGTTCGGGGGTGTGCATGAAATGGGAGATGTTCATCAAAGGGTAGCGAGTTTCACTTATGCAAGATGAGTAAGTTCTGGAGAGTCACCGTACAGCACTGACTACAGTAAAACAACACTGCATTGTGTACCTGAATCTGCCAAAAGGGTAGATCTTAAGTGCTATTACCACACACACACACAAGGTATCTATGTAAGGTGATATGTTAATTAGCTTGATTGTAGTGAATGTATATATATATTCCACAATGTATATCAAGTTGTACACCTTAAATATATATAATTTTCATTTGTCAAAAACAAAAAAATCCTAGGGATGATTTATTAGTCTATTTTTAGCCAAAACTTCAAAGTTTCAAAGAAAGCAGTGACATGCTAAAGCAGAGATTCCAAAACCGAGATGTTCTCACTGCTGGGGAGTGTCTTCCTAAACCGTTCCAAAGAATAGGCTCTTCCACGGCAGACTGAATGCTCCTGATCTCTGTGCCCTCGCAACTCCCACCGCATCTGGCACACAGGTGTGCATTACATACTGGTGAGAAATGACTGAAAGAACTGACCTCTCAAAAAGAAAACACTCCTCAAAATGAAGAATTCAAATTTATTGTACTAGCAGATGGAAAAAACAGGCAAACACACAGCCCTTGTCAGAGGTTATCTGGGCACAGGTTAACCTGAGATAATCTGTGGATGTGATTGATCTTCTCCCATTTCCCTTGCCCATTTCACCAGTGTTAGGGAGGGTCAGAGAAAAGCACTCTCAAAATAACCAGTTCCATAAACTGGCAAGGTTTCTGACTGATCAATAAAGAATAATCATTGCAAATGCATTTTATGGACTACTTGGGAGACAGGGTCAGGGAAGATGACCCAGGAAGGTTTAAAGGCAGCAGAATTGAATAAATATTATGCTTTAAAAACTGTCCTTCATGGGCTGGGCGCGGTGGCTCACGCCTGTAATCCTAGCACTGGGAGGGCGAGGCGGGTGGATCCTTTGAGCTGAAGAGTTCGAGACCAGCCTGAGCAAGAGCGAGACCCTGTCTCTACTAAAAATAGAAAGAAATTGGCCAAACAACTAAAAATAGAAAAAAGTAGCCAGGCATGGTGGCGTGTGCCTGTAGTCCTAGCTACCTGAGAGGCTGAGGCAGTAGGATTGCTTGAGCCCAGGAGTTTGAGGTTGCTGTGAGCTAGGATGACGCCACGGCACTCTATTCTGGGCAAGAGAATGAGACTCTGTCTCAAAAAAAAAAAAAAAAAAAAACTGTCCTTCAATATTGCTATGTTGTGGGAGAGCTGCCTGTCAGTGTAATCCCCCAGTGGAAGGCCCCAAATGATGAGGATGCTGCCATGACCTCCTCTTCATCAGCGGCCTGCAGAGTCACTTACTAACTACACAGAAATAATAAGAAAATCAATGTTATGGTTTCCTGCACACACCTGTTCCTAACCAGATGCAGAAACACCCAGATTGATCACTCACACTTAGCTGCAAATGAATTTTGTTTATTGTCCTAAATTATATCCAACTACCCTCAACGGTGATTCATCACCCACTGTGGATTTTCAAGAGGATCTCTGAAGGCAACTCAAATAAGAACTCATGCAAATGGTTCTAGCAAGGGCAGGGTTCCTTGTTAGGATGGTGCCTGCCAAAGGTGGGTGAAAAAGTCAGGTGGCATGACTTCAATAACCAAACTTACAGCTCCTCTCTTGAGGTTGAGGGTCCTTTGAAAACCACCCACAGCCCACCATGGAGAACAGATTTTCTACAAATACCTGCTAACACTTGAGCTTCTCATTCCCTGAATACCACACGTTCAGGAAATCAAAGTTCAGCTAAAATCAGAAGGCTAGAATGTCTGTGTTCACATTAAGATAAGAGTTGGGGTAGAATGAAGATTCCTTGCTTTGTGGAGGCAGATGCAGATTCGAATCCTGGCCCTGCGACTGCCTAGTGGGTGATGTGATCGGGTCACCCGTGTCTCTGAGCCTCTGCACCCTCCCCCTCCCACCCAACCGGGTTAAATGAAGTTCAGACCTGCATTAGCACTCAATAAATGGCTGTCATTCATATCATGGAAAGTAGAGTGATTTTGATAGATGCTTACCTCTCTCAGAGTTGGCTTGCCGATGAAAAAGTCTGTGTTTTTGCTGCTTTTGGGTGGGTTGAACTTGGGATTCAGAAAAGCACAGCCATTTGCAATAGCCTCCAGGGGGGCTGGGCCCTCGTAAGGGAATCCGAGTCCAACAAACAACTGTAGGACAGAAAAACACAGGCCACGTAAACACATCAGGCAGGATGGGCGTCCCTAGCTCACAGGGGCTGTTCTGTGGTCCCGTCCTGCGTGGATGCCTCAGAGGCTCTGGAAGGCTCCCAAGCCTTGGGGGGTGAGGCAAAGAGAAGTCGGCTTATACCAGGATCTGAGAACCATAACCAGGGACGCTGAAAGTCCTCCCGAAGCTGTTCAGCTGTGTTCTCCTTCTCTGCTAAGAAAGTAAAGAAATAAGTGTTGGGGGCAGTGAGCGGGTAGGGAGGTCAACGTATTAAAAGAAAAACAAACAACCACCACCACCAAGACCCAACAATCATCTTTCTGTAACTCACCAGGAGACATGACTGGAAAAACACTTGCTTAACTACACAGAAGGTTTCTTCATGGAGCCAAAGGAACAACAGGCCCTTTCAGGGGCGCTGGGCGGAGGGACAGAAAGGTCACTTGGCAGTTTGATTACAGTTCAAATGGAGCCACTTTCAAACGAAGGCAGGTCAGGAAACACGGGTTTTCATAATGGGGTTTTCACTGGGGGGACACCAACATCTCGGTTTTCATTTCCCCCTCAGTGCGGAGGCAGGGTGCAGGGTTTGCCGAATCTGCAAGGCGGCCGCTTCCCTGTGCGGCCAGCGGCCCGTGTTTCCCCGAGACGGCGGCAGATGGCAGCAGCGACACGCTCCCGAAGTCCTCCGAGCGGCCGCGGCGGCTGGGAGCTGCCTTGACAAAGGGGCACGCTGCAGCTCGGTGGCGCCGATTCCCGGGTCCAAAAATGAAACACTCTCACAGAAAGGCCCCGCCAGCCACGTACCCCCGCCGCGGGGGGCCTCGCCTGCTGGAGGACTGCGCCGCAGGGCCAGGCCGGGGCTTCTCCGCCCCGCATCGAGGAGCCCTTCAGGAAATCGCTCCAGCCCCCAGGGGCACGTGAAGTGACAAAGAATAACTGGGCCCCAGGGCATCGTTTCCTTCTGCTGTCACTCTGCGGAACACGCGCACAGCCAGGCCCAGGCGAGGATTCTCCTTTTCCCAGGCTTTAACTGGTGGCTGTTCAGAAAGCTGCTGCTGGGGGCGCCGGGCCAGGCTGCCGAAGACAGAACCGTGCTGGGCACCCGGTGCCAGGCCAACGCCGAGCACGGCGTGTGCGACGTCTTGGAGAACCGCGTAGCTCTGGAGGGAATTTTGGAGCAAAGCACTGGAGATACTCCCTATCTTACTAACTTTGAGAACACGATGCCAGAGACATCCACGGGGGAGCGGGATGCAGAGAAAAGCAGCTTTGAGAGGCCCAGAGCTGCTCCTGCTGGCCCGGCCGTTTCCCCTCCGGCAGAAGAGCCACTGGAGCCCGTGGGGGTGAGAAAAACAAGGGATAGCCAGGAGCCGGGCAGGTGTAGGATAAAGGGAAATCTCTACCGCCACTGGGAGGCCCTGCTATGGGTCTTTTATTATACAGCTCACAGAAATGAGACTGTCACAACGAATGGGGCGTGGCCTGGAGACAGGGCTCAGGGGTAGAGGAGATCCGACAGCTGCAGGAGAAACCGGCAGAAGTGGTGGGACGTACTAGTTCTAGGACATTCCGGCTTTATTAAATATGAAGAATGCAGGGTTGCCATCCTCAAGGCTTTTGATCTCTGATCTGTCCTCCATTGGACTTTGGAGAAGACGTGTCAGCTCTCCAAGGAGAAAACAGATGACCTTGGTCAGGCTGTGGCTGGGCATAAGATAACATAGGGAGTCCGGATTTTCTTGACTCTGAGAAGAAAGGTGCTGGAAGATGCAGGTCAGCGTCTCTGCGGGTACAGCCAGAGACCTGGAGCCCGCTGTGTTTCCTGACCTCTGAAAATCAGAGCCTGCCATGAAGTACTAATACCTTCATCAACTCCAAATTGCAAAGAACAACTTCGGGGGAAATGCAAGCAATACAATGTTGTCTATTTAAATAGAAAATCTTGGAAAAAAATTTAATTAGCTCCTTTAGACCAACCAATCTGAACCCATTAATTAAAAGGACTTGAGGCTGTTGCTTAATGGACTTGAACGTGACCTAGGTTTAATTATATCTGAATAACAATATGCACCATCTCTTCTGCCCTGTGGGCGCCAGAATACCTCCGTACACATACAATAAACACTTTGGGCTAACTCTCCCAAGCCTCGCAATTTTAGAATGATGCTTAAGCAAATACCACACAATTTCTTGGCAATGAATTTTCTTGTCATGCTAATTAGGATTGCAGGAAATGCAATACTTGGAAACAGCGAAATAACAGTTTTTTGTCACTTCTGCCAATATGCAATTTTTTCTTTTGCCCTGTATGCTCATTACCTGTGACATTATAATGAAGTGGACGTATTAAGGTCAAATAGCATATCTGATGTTTGAATGACAACCGAGCAGGCAGAGAGAGTTCATCACCACTGAATGGCATTTGGTAAACACACGGGTGCTTATGGCCTTGCCACATATTGATACCTTAACCACACTAAGTTGTTTTTCCCCTAATCCCCGGCTTTCCCCATCATTCTGCCTCCTTAAAGATTTCCTCAGCATGGAAGCAAGAGACATACTGCAAGAATGCACTCAAGTGCCAAGGCTTAACTCTGCTGGAGAAAACTGGCCATATTTTATTTCTACTCCACCTGACCTTTGAAGCCCAGAATCTAATGAGGATGTTCCAGATGACGAAACATCTCCGTGGCTACAACTCCAGCACCATCAGCGAGCATTTCTAAACAGAGGGATTATGTGCTCTAAAATCAGTTTTTTGAACTAATGCTAATCAAGAAAGAACAGGTGAAGCACCATCCGTTTCATTCACGGCGTAGGATCAGGACATGCCTACATGTCAAAGAGTCCAGTAAAACCACTCCAATTTTTTCACACTGTGAAAGGAGAAATTGTTTTAAACCGCTAAGTGGAGTACTTAACAAAGAATCCTTTAAACATGGATAAAGGTAGTTCTTATCCATGAGTTTGGTCAATTTTCACTCTTGATGGGAGTGAAATATCAAAATAATCCCAAATGAGAAAGGAACACTCAACACAGACTTTTCTGATCAGTTTTAATTAGCCAAGTTGATGGGATGGCTCAGCAGGGAGGTTTGAGCAATGAATCAAACTCAGCTATCCAATGAATTCATTATTGGGACAAAGTGACCAGAACAACATGGCGATTACAGCATATGCTCTGGAGTCAGACAGGGGTTCGAGTCCTGACTCCATCACTTCCAAGTTCTGCAACTGTAGCAAACTGCTGGATGCCTCTGTCTATGGATTCTGAGGCCCGTTTATAGTCTGTTTTCTTTAGTTATAGCACCTTAGTCAAGGTAACACAAGCTCTCTAAATCTCAGTCTTTTCACGTACAAAATGGGGAAAATAATAAAGCTTTATTTCACAGGGTTGCTATGAGGATTACATGAAATACTACATGGAAAGGATGTATTCCAAGGCTTAGCGCCTAGTAAATGTTCAATAAATAGTCGTCCAAGTTCAAATCCAGATGCAACTTCATGTAGCTGCATATCATGACCTTGTATCCTTTAGCTAACATTCAGGTGTGCAGGAGTTAAGTTTGTGGGTTTTTACAAGATGTTCAGTGCCTACATGTATACTTATGAGTTCTCACTGTTTCATGAAGTACCTGGACTGAAAAAAAAAGGGGAAGGACATTCATCAGAAGAGAAAGATGAGAGATGACATGATTACAGTGATTGCCACATAGAAAGGTCCGTCCCATGAGTCACATGCTATTGCTATGCTTTGTTTATTCCTCATACAATGATTGAGAATCATTATATTCCTAGTAATAGGTATGCCTTTTATATCTTTAAAAAGAACCCACACAATGGCTGGGTACGGAGAAAACTATTTATTTTTTTGAAATGTGATGCTTTACTGTAGCTCAAAGGGTCTCTCTCTGGCCATCTGTATTTCCTAAGGCACCTGCTGCTGAAGGAAGAGATTAACAGTGGCCACATTCTCTCCCACCCAGGTCGGCTACATCCTCTCACCGGCTGCACAAGACCCGACTCACAATACCTCAAGGCTCTAGGGAAGAACTGGAAGGACCACAGAGGTAAAGACAAGGAGACTTGTCCCATGTGTTCGGGTGCCCAAAGTTTGTCAAAGTTGCCTGCTAAACCAAAGACTACTTCCTAGAGACCAGCTCACTGGGGTAGACTCCCCGATTACGTCCGGTTATCTAAACACACTTTTCAGAAAGGGACCAAATCAAGCCACAAGCAAGGGCATCCATCAAGATAAAAAACTGGTCATTTGGAAGCCTCAATACAAAATCAAATGCATTACAATTTGCATTGTAAATTTATTAACTTGGAGTAACAGAATATTTGCATAAATTTAAAACTGTGGAGATGGACATGTCCAGCCAGGCCAGCCTGAAATGCTCACCATTGAAAGTCCACTTGAGCATCACCTCCTCGGGGGAACTTCCCCCCGCCCCCTACAAGCTGCTCTCTCATGCAAATTCCACACCAGGCTGACCCCTCAGTTCCCAGCGGGGAGACAGCAAAACCCTGGTCTCTGCTTCATTAGTAAGTTAACATGGGGTTGTAACACCACCAGGATCATAGGATTTTTGTAACGAAGAGAGAATTCACAGGAAAGGCTTAGCACAGGGTAAAGGGCAGAGATAATGGCTGTGGTTGTTACAGTAAACCCCACAGGCAAGTGTACCACAACAGCACAGATGTGTCAAACCGTGACTGGCAACGGCTCCTGTCCTCCACAGTGGGACTATCCCAGCCATTTCATTAATTTCACAAGTCACAGTATCACATTTTACACAGCTGACTCACTGGCCTCACTTATAGCATCAAGATGATGTTTTATGTCAGTATCATTATTTTGTACTATTAGTAATTCTACCTGCGTACTTCTCCTATTGTTACAGTCGCCTTGCCTACCTCTTCTAGCACACCTGTATGCTCCTTGTGGGCAAAACTGCCCAAGTCACCCCTGTATCCAGAATGGCTAGACTAAGGCCTAGGATATATGTAGTTCTTAAGATGTATTTGTTGGATAAATGAGCAAAAGAATAAATATTAGTTAGATCTTCTCAGCAGTGTCTCTGAGTGCGGAGGCTGAACGTGTTTGTGTGGGGACACGCTTTTGCTCTAGCAGTCAGAGGGGTTACTGAGTCACACCTCTGTACACTCTTCACTCTACACACATACATGGGGGGAGGGACAGAGGCACATGTGTGTGAGTGCCATGTTTCCCCCCACGTATATGGCATGGGAATGGTTTAAGGTACTGCTCACCAGGATGAAACCCGCTTGAAATGGCTGCCTGCGGGCCAACAGGAACTGGCACCTGCAAGAGAAAGTGGGCGGCTCCCTCTAAGGAGGCAAGCTCTTGGCCTGTCACCCATAGGACCTGGCACCATGGGCAACGTCACAGAGGGGCTGGCATGGGGTATCAGAAGGGCATGTCCCTTGCTGGGGAGATCTTGGAGATCTAGATTCATGTCTCATGAGAAGAGGAAGACATTCCAAAGATCCCAGATGGCCAGCGGGTTTCCTTCATTCTTTACATACTTATCTAAATGCCTTCTATAAGCCAGGCGCTGTTCCAGGCACTGGGAACGGACCTGCACACAGGATAAGAAAAGCCTCTCTGCTCTCGTGGAGCTGCAGGCAGTGGTGACGGCCTCAAGCCTGGGGCTTTTGAGAGAGCTTTTGCAACCACGTCCAAGTCCAGGGGGAAGAGCCACAGTTGATTAGGGACAGGGTGGGGGGAACGTGGTCAGGTGTGAAGATGGGACAGGTAGGGGCAGCACACGCTGCGCATCTGCCAAGCCTGGCCAGGCTTCTTGGTGAGTCCCACGGGTACGCTCGTGAGCTGACATGGTGGGGAAACAGGATGGTCTCGACCCACCGGAGTCTTGGAGGGGCAGCGACAGGATGTTTAGGAGAAAGAGGGCAGCGGCAGTTTCCCCTGGTTTTCCACAGTCAGAATTTGCTTTCAAGTATAGAAAGAGAGGTACCTGGCCGGGCTCACGAATCACTCTGGTGAGCTCCAGACACTCCTCTGTCCCAGTGTTGGACACGTGTGTGCTAAGTGAGGTGGTCAATGAAATAAGGAGCTTCCTAAAGGAAGACTGAGGCGAGGGGGACGGGAAGAGCTTAAAACTAGGAAGGTGAAAATAGAAATGACATTAAAAGAGAAGGAGATTTAAGCCAAAAATAAAAACATGCCACCCTAGCGAGTCCTCATTTGCTGGCTAAAATTGCACTCCTGGAGCTCGCTGGACTGAAGGACTCCTCCGTGGTCCTCTGATAAATCAATCATTCGTCCAAATTTATACCCCCGTTAGAAGGGTCTGCTACATCCCAACAACTCTGCAGCTTTTTTGGCCTCCATGTTAGTGTGACATTGAATTCCTTTTGTCTTCACAGGCCCCCTGAAGCAAGAGTCCGCTAATGACGCCTGTGCGTTAATGGCATGCCAGGAGGAAATTCTGCTGAGCAGAGGGTTTCCTGGGCTTGGTGCGGAGATTCAGAGATGGCTCGTAAAGAAAAATAACGAGTCAGAGCTGATTAGGCATCAGTCATCTCGCTCTGTCTCTGAACCTCTCGAGGAGACCAGACTTCTCTGGCCGGTAACGAGTCCGAGGGGCGTGTGAGCCCCATTCGTTCTGCAGACGTCAGCTTCCCGGCAGCTCCCGTGCTCCACTTCCAACGCGGATCGGAATAAATCGCTTTTAAATTGCTCAGAGACACAGAGGAAGGAGCGAGAGGCAGGAAGGGTTATAAATGCAAAGCCTGGCTGGTCTTTTGTGTCATTATTTCAAAGCCCAAGGTTCATTCATTTTAGTGCCTGCCGCTGTGTTCTGGACACACGGGGAGTCTGAGCGATCTGCTACCTCAGCCTCATCATATCTGCCAACTGTTTGAGCCATAATTCCACGCGGAGTAGTTTAATATATTCTCGTCAGGTAAACAGGCCATCCTAATGGGATCGGTGACATCCTCTGAAGGCACGAGCTTTTCAAGGATGAACGTATATGCCCCTCGTGCTCAAAATTCCAGCTGCAATCCTTGGTTATCAGGCAAACTCTGATATCATGGCCTGGGCCTTCTGGGCCTGTTTTCTTGTCCTCCCCTGGACAAGAGGGATCTCGGTTTCAGCCTATTTCCTAGTCTCTGACAGGGGAGATGCACGGTAGGTAAGGAAGGGTTCTTTTAAAATTTTCAAGGCTGAGCAAGACATTCCCAAGGTTGGGTTAACAGAAGCGTGCGAGACAGAAATGACACACTGCTGAGAACCAGCTCTGCCAAATGTTATTTTAAACGAACTTGAGCTTTTTCCATACTCCAAAGTGGAGGAAAGTAAAATGAGGCAAATGGCAAAAACAGCTTTGCCATGAAAGGGCCTGGACATTCTGACGATTCTAAAATATCCACCTAAGACAGAGGGTGACAGAAAGCAAACCGTGAAAATTGGGGACACACTTTACTCTGGGAGAGCCACACTCGGTTATTAGACTACAGATGACCTTGGAAAGAAATTAAATCTTAATTAACACAAGCCAGGTCTTTGGCCAAGGAGCTAAAGAATGTGTCCAACTATTTTATTCGTAGCATCCCACAAATGACTTGGAGGTAGAAAAGATCAAATACGTTGACAGATGGAGAAACTGAGGCAAAGGGGAGACCTATATTCTTTTGGCTGGTGAATACCCACTAAGTGCTCTCAAGTTTGAGTGTTCAGGAGTAGGGTACACTGGGGGCCTAGCAGAGCTTAAATTTGCTATTAAAAAAACCCTAAGTTAGGGCTTTTCCAAGACTTGACCCCAGTTTAGCGTGGGTAAGCCAAACTCTCTAGCCTATCTCCTCATGTCTAAAATAAAGTGAGCAATAATCCCTGCCCTGTCTACCTCTTAAGGCTGTTGCGAGAATCAGAGGACAGCGTATTTGAATACACTTTCTAAAAGTGAAGTACCGCACGATGACTCGCAATCACTATTATACCACAGAAGTCGATCTGCTCGACCTCTCTCGCTAGCTTGGACATGAAAACAGTGAACCAGAAACCAGAGCCAAGAATCAGTGAGCTGAGAAACCCACTGTTGGAAACACACTCCCCTACGCTTTAGGAAACACCAAGGGAAGGACCCATGTGCCACTTTCTCTCATATCCCTTGCACGATACCTGGCACATAGCAGCTGCTCAATAAAATTCGTAAGATTCATAAATAAGAATGTTATTAATAAACATGAGGGAGCTTATCTAAATAAAGTGTCAGCCAATGCTTCAAGGTCAGACTCTGGTTTATTCACAGGTCCTCGAACTTCGTTTGGTACTTCCACGGCAGGATTACAGTAAGGACACAGACTGCTGAGTGGACTTCCCCATGTCGTCATGCTCCCGCTCAGCAAATCAACCCTCCATGTCTCGCCAGCTGCCCACACCACACGGTCTGAACTCTGCCTTGTCTGTGACAGTCACACTCTCAACCCCTGATCCAATTTTATCTCCCACTATTTTCCAAGACACAGACTAGCCAGGTTGGTTTCTAGCTCTCTCCTGAATAGGTCACAGGCTCCTGCGCCACCTCATTCTGAGTCCTGTGTGGGCCAAAGTCAAGGTGCATCCACATTCCACCCACCTTTCATCTTCTGCATCCCTCCTGATACATCCCTGTTCTCTGAGCCTGCAGGGACTTTTCCCTCATCTGAACTTCCTCAGTGTCCAACACATACTGCTGAAGGGGAGGTGCGAGGGAAAGCTGGTTAGGGCAGCAAATGCTCAGACAGTGATAACTGGGTAGGGGTTGGGCGTTGTGTTTGGTACCTCTGGCTACCGCGCAAGCTGCTGCCCCATCAGAAGGTCTGTCCTTTGAGGCAGGGCCTTACGTTTCCCATTTATGGCCTTATCCCCAGACCTTGCTTGATGCCTCGTGCACACTAGATCCTCAGTAAATACGTCTTTTGACTAAGTCAATGAACAAAACCGTAGCAGTTTCCTTCCACAATTCGCTGTCTTTTCAGCTACCATTGGTCTAACAAACCACCATCCCGAAACGTTCTCAAGAGCTCTTATGCACTGAAAAGAAAGCATAAAAGATTCTGATTCCATTTTCAAGGACGATGGAAACAACCTATAAACCACATCCCTGGTGAATTTTCATAAAACTACTAAAAACTTACCTTGGTTTCTCGGAGAAGAAACTGCAGGTCCCGTCCACTGAGGATACCGTGGTTTTTTACATAACTGGGAATATTCTTCGTGCTGGAGCCGTAAACGGTCGCATGCACTTCCATGTACGTGTGAATGATGTCCAAGTAGATCTTCTTATTCTAAAGAGGAGACACAAGCAGATGACGTTTCTCTTTTCCTTTCATTTGTGTAACAACCTGTGTCACAGAACAGAATCTCTCCTGCGAGCTAGAGGCCCCAGAGACAGGAGTTCTTAATACAGAGATCACAGGAATTTGGCAATCCAACTACTAAAACTTCTTTTTAAAGTACTTTGGCTGGATTTTGAGGGCAAAAATAGTCATATGGCTGCTGTACAATTTTGCAAGAAGAAACACATTATATGAAAACATATTACTGAATACCAACGACAGCTCACGGCCAACCGTTTTGAAGTATCATCTTTGCTTTGTTAATTATGAGGGACCCAACAGTTGTTTTTGGCTAATCCTACTTATAGAGAGGAAGTTAGGGGAAGGAAAACTGAGAGGAGGCAGTCGGTTGGACCGGAATATTTATCCAGAGATGCTAAGCTGTCCCCGAGGAACACAAACATCCCTGGCTCTTGCCAGCATTTCTAGTGATGATTAACTCATGTTGTCGGAACTGGATCCCACCTAATTTGGATCATGGGAAGATGAGAGTTTCCCACAGCTGGAGAGATAATGAGAATATCCAGGTAGACAAAAGTTGAAAAAGAGACTAAAATGTCAATTTTGATGAGCCCTGAAACATTCGAGGAGTGGTGGTACTTTTAATGGAAGCAAAACCAGACCCCTTTCCTGTATTTGTAGGCACTGAATGTTGAGGCATGTTTTCTAAATCGAAACCGCCTGCCAAGTGGAAGCAAGTTCACTCTTTCTACTTCATGTTTCTGTGTGACTAAATCATGCAAGCTAGATTTTGTGGGTTGTTGTTTTTGGAAATTTGCGAGACTCAAGTTCTATAATGTTTTCCAGTTGTATAAAAGTGGGACAAGGTTTTCCCATTCTAAGCCTGTTTTCAGACGCTTCAGGCAAACCTAATAATAGCTGGTTTTGTGACTTAAGACCACAAGCAACGCAGGGAGGTGGCATCAGCAGCTGCAGCGTGCGGGGAGTGGGGGCGGGCTCGGGATGAGACGGTTCACCACCTGCCCTCTGCCATTCGCTGCCCTGGTGACACGACACAGGACCCTCTCCTTTGGGGGAAACCTCTTCCAAATGACGTATCCAAAGTCTTCAGGACTGGGAAAACAGCACAGTCCACATTTTCCATTTTATGTACCAGGATAACTTTGTTCACAACCAAGCAAGCCGATCCCTGCCACCGTAAGGTAGGAATGAAACAAACACTGGGACTGAAAGTGCAATTCCATGCCACGTTCAGCGTGGCTGGAAGATGCTGAATTCACTACTCGTACCCTTGCATTAGCACAGAGTGATTACGGAGAGGTTATGAACCATGACTTCCCATTTGTAGCTTGAGCCAGTATCACTTAGCTGGTGTAAGTCAATTCGAAGGGTTCCAGGATGTGGTTCCTGTCCTACGTGTATCTGGTAACTCCTGTCTCTGTACCCCCGTCACTGGTGATGGGCCTCAGGTTGTGTGTGACCTGAGGGGACCTATTCCTAGGCTGGCCAGCAGCCCAGGAACGATGGGGCAGGCTCAGGAAGGCAAAGGGAGCCAACCAGACCCTCTCTGGGGAACTCAGAATCCTGTACACAGGGAGATTACCGCCAGATGGCCACGGGCTTCAGAGCAAAAAGGTCATTCAGAGACTGAATTTGGGCAATTATAGGCCAGACAACAAGTTCTGAGGAAGCCAGTTGTCAGTGTTGGGGGCTGGGGGTGGGAAAAGAACCAAGAGCTGAAGGAAAGGAGAGGGCAAGACAGGCAGATGGTAGTGACAGGGACCCAGAGAGTGACTGTAACTGGGACGTCATCCCTGCGAAAGCTTGAGAGAGAGTGCGGGGGGGAGGTGGAGGGAGGGGCAGAGAGAAAAAAGGGAATAAGGAAAAAGTTCGTGGAAGGAAGAGAAGGAAGAAGAGGAGGGAAGAGAGTGAGAAAAGAAAGCAGAGACACAGAGGAGAGGAACCAGGGCTGGAGCCAGTGTGGTTCTGGCCCCACCTGCAGCCGTTCCTCATCCTACATTCCCCAGGTTTTTTTGGGTGCTT
This sequence comes from Avahi laniger, assembly GCA_963575035.1. Lineage (NCBI taxonomy): Eukaryota > Metazoa > Chordata > Mammalia > Primates > Indriidae > Avahi > Avahi laniger. The sequence continues at coordinate 3,094 of CAUYSK010113205.1, read as the reverse complement.
ATAACAGTAGCAGCTCCCCAAACTCTTCCCAGACCTCTTATTTTACTTGAATTACTCCCAGTGGATTCCAACCATGCAAAAAGAGGCCTCTGTGGACATCCTGCTGGCCTTAAAGCAGAGACTGGGGGCTAAGGGAGGCACACATCTCTCCTTTATACAAAAGGGACACTTCCCAAGAAAAGCCAGGGGCCAACTCCTGAAGATGGACCAAAGGCCCCCAGACTAGGTCTGCGGTGAACAGTGAATAGGCCATCTGGTTCCCGTCCTGGACAAAACATTCACTGCAGACAGACTCAAGATTAGGATTCCCAGACTAAATGCCTGGAAAAGAATACACTAGGTTACACGTGTATTGCCATTGAATTCCAGAAAAGGGTGGTGCTCCCTGAAGTACAACAAGGGGGCAAGTTCAGGCAAATATTCGTCTTTATTATGTAAAGACTAACAAGGTCTACAAACTTATTAACACTAAGCATGGTCTGAAAGTAGAACGTACCTTCGGAGAGGATTTATGTAATTTCACGGATGAGAAAATGCCAACGGGCGACTAAAGGACAAAAATGTTTCAAGCATAATTCTAACCTTTGATATTCACGTGACAGTTAGGTGATTTCACCTCAGGTCTCTTGTTGTCACTTGTCAGAGTTCTACAGAAATCTGGCAAAAGTGAACCACACTACCTACTCCAGATGAAGGTGCCACAGGAGTCTCTCGTACTGAGCTACCCCCAACCCCGAAGTTCTAAAGGAACCCAAAAAGGCATCCTTCGGCTCAGATCTTGTTCCTGAATTTTAGATCCAAATATCCTGAACCTTTCCCACCTGGTGCGCTGCAGCCACTGCCAACTCGATGGGTCAAAAGGGAAACCCTCACCCTACCTGACAGCATCCCTCGTCTGCTCCTCAGCTTGGTGACCGGCCTCACGCTCCCAGCCAAGTCCCTGCACCAGAATCGCACTGTCGTTCTGCCCCCAAACCCCTGCCGACATGCATGCTGAATTAGTCACACAGTCCTGTGGATTCTGCCTCCGTAATATCAAATTGGTCTCTTCCTCTCTAGGCCCTGATCCTCCCTCACCTGGATTACTCCAGGATTAATCAGCATCTTAATACACCTCCCTGAGGCTCAAAAGGTGATGCAATTTGTCTAGGATTTCTCCAAGCAAGAAACAGTGCGGAGACTGACTACAAAACAATTTCTATGGCTCGATGCTGTTTTGAAAAATTCTTTAACTATGCAAAGCAATGCTATGCATATGGACAATGTTTACACACATGAGCACTGTAGTTAAAGTATAAAAGCATGCACGGGGATGATACGCACTGACTTCCAGAAACTGACTGAGGAGAGAGGGGGAGTTAGGGGAGGTGGATGGAGCTTTAGCAATGTTTATATTTCTCTGCTAAAAAATACTGAAACATATTAGTATCTATGAATCTGGGTGATGGGTATATTGATGTCTTATTTTTTAGACTTCTGTATATCTGATGCATTTTGGTTGAAATACAAAAATTTAAAATATATGCAATCAAAAAATGAAAACCAGTCTAAGACTCTGAGGCTTGCACCACTGCCGTCACGCCAGAGGGCTCAGCTCTTGCCATCAAGGTGTTCAAAGGCTCCCCTTCTTTCTTTAGTGTACACTCTTACCTTTGTGTTTAAGGAACAGAGTACTCGGGTTTCTTGAATGAAGGATGTCCCTGTGTGCCTTTCCCCAGCCCATGGGATGGACCAAACTGGACAGGGGTACAGTATAGGGGTGGGGACGTTTTCCAGCACAGACCCCTCCCCTCAAACCCTTCCCTCATTTTGGTCATCCAAGCCCAGGGTGAAGGCGACACCATCGACCTGAGTGTCCCACTGATCCAAGAACTGGATCAAGATCACTCCCTAAAAAGCTTTCCTTCCTTCTCTGACTTAAGAGGCAAAGGTTAAAGAAAATTATCTACTCCAAAAACTCTATCACCTACAAATCTTTTGAGACACAGTCAAAAGGGACTTGCACTGAGTGTCACATCACAGCATGCAGCCACCCCATCTCCCAAAGTTCCAGCTGAGCAACCTGCAGCCCCTAACGCTTCCAGTCTCCAGTTCAATTTAAATTTCCATTAAAAACAACTGATCTAACTGATTAAAATTTAAATCCACCTAAGCTCTCAGAGGGGGAGGAGATGCAAAGGAGAGCACCAGCTAGAGTCAACCAGCAGCGCTGTCAGCGTGTCTTCAGTTGTCCACGGCTGTAGCTGGAGGCAGGTACATGAGCAGACCTGGTCGTAAGATATTTAGAGCTTGGGTAGAAACCTTTAGGAAAACAATTCAATCTAAGCAACACTCATGTGAGTCCACAGCAGGGGGTGGTAGAATACAGATCTGCAAAATCAGAAGCTCTTTCCCTAACTTCTTTTTAAATTTTTACTGATACATAATAATAGTCCATTTTTATGGGGTACATGTGATATTTTGTTACATGCATACAATGCGTAATGATCAAGTCAGGACATTTAGGATATCGTCACTTCAAGTATTTATCATCTCTATGTGTTGGGAACATTTCAATTTCTCTCTTCTAGCTATTTGGAAATGCACAATATGATGTTGTTAACTATAGTCACCCTACTCTGCTATGAAATATTGGAGCTCACTGCTTCTGTCTAACTGTATGTTTGTGGCAACTGACCAACCTCTCTTCTTCCCTGCCTCCGCCCTTCCCAGCCTCAGGCATCTATCATTCTACTCTCTACCTCCATGCAATCCACTTTTTTAGCTCTTACACATGAGTGAGAACATGTGATATTTGTCTTTCTGTGCTTGGCTTATTTAACATAATAATCTCCAGTTACATCATGTTGCCGCAAATGACCAGATTTTATTCTTTTTTATGCCCAAATGGTATTTCATTGTGTTTATGTACCACATTTTCTTTATCCATTCATCTGCTGACACTTAGGTTGTTTCTCTATCTCGGCTACTGTGAATAGAGCTGCAATAAACACAGGAGTGCAGGTATCCTTTCGATGCCCAACTTCTTTTTTAGCTGGTGAATTAGCGATCTAGCAATGTTTTCCGGCAATGGCAGTATTCTGAGCTTTGGGCT
>CAUYSK010113201.1:0-13831 GCA_963575035.1 Avahi laniger | reverse complement strand
TTCAGCCTCCCGAGTAGCTGGTACTACAGGCATGCACCACCATGCCCGGCTAATTTTTTTTTTCTATATATTTTTAGTTGTCCGATTAATTTCTTTCTATTTTTAGTAGAGACGGGGTCTCGCTCTTGCTCAGGCTGGTCTTGAACTCCTGAGCTCAAACGATCCGCCCTCCTCGGCCTCCCAGAGAGCTAGGATTACAGGCGTGAGCCACCATGCCCGGCCACTCCCCTACTCTTAACAAGCATTCTGCCCTTTCCTCCTCTTTCCGGGGCTGCCAAACATTCTGGGGAAGGTTGGGAGCAGTCGTGCCTGTATCCAGAACAGGGGGAGAGCAGGCTGTTTCAGAGCATGAAAACCCGTTCCTTAAAATGTTTAACATGGTTAGTCCGTCTGGCAACTTAATTAGCCTTGATCCATCTCGAGAAGGAGAGGTACCTGCTGGAGCTATGCTGACGATTTGCAATATTGTTTTCATAGAGTAAGACCCTGGTCTCTTCCCAGCCTGCGCTGACAATCTCTGGCTTTCAGGAGTTGCCTGGGGGGTCTGAAGTTTCCTCTTCAATGTCACATTCTATCGTGTCAGTCTCTGTTTTTCTCACAAGACTTAGGGCTGAATTTCACTCCAAACCAAAGAGTAGTAGTTCTTAAGAATTGGAAAGGAAAACATTCCACCAGATTTTAACCAGAAAAATGATGTGGTGGGAAGACCAATCCTGCTCAAAGCAAATGAAACTAGCTATCAGTGCAATTTGCTGATTCATTATTTGATAAAGTGTTACTGCCACAAAATGTACTGTCTCAGGGCCTAGATAGCCCATTCAGCTCTTGGGTATAAAATCCATTCCATTAATGAGCCTGGCATTTGCAGAGCTTATGCTTTGGTTTCCCTGTATGCTGGAATACTAAGTTGAATAATAAATTGGAAAGGTGATGTTTCTTGCTTGGGCTTGGAGAGGTCTGCTTCCTTCTATGAGCATGAATATTTTAATGGCACTGTGCATCTAGACAAAGACATAAAGCACACACCAATCAACCAACCAACCAACCAACAAAAATCCCTGCCTGAAGTGGTAGATAGCTTGCATGGACTTGGGAGCTGTTAACTCTCAAGATTGGTGCAGAGGCTTTTTAAAATGGGCTTTTCATCCACTGGAGAAACTGCAAAGGGAATTAAATAAGATCAGCCTAAAATACCTGATGACTCCTAAGACATAGAGCAGCAGTTAATGAAAAGCAGACCTTGCAGGAATGTAGCTCCCAGATTCCTTAGAGGAACGTGAAGATGACTGCCACTCCGTTGACGTATCTTGAGTGCTTTGGGAGAGCTGTTTCAGTCGGCTCGCCCAGGACAGGGCTGCAATTTCTGCTTAATTTGTGCACCATCTCCCCTTCTTCTCCAGGGCCGGGCGTCTAGTGAACACTCAGTTATGCTGTTTGTTGGCACTGAAACTGGCATTGGGAAGATCTTGGAATTTTCTTAGTTCATTCTGGGCTTTATAAATGATATTAAACCCATTCCTCTACACCTCAGTGTGGTTACTGGGAAAATAGGAGAGTGAGAACGAGCATGTAGGTGGATTTGCGACACAGAGATGTTAAAAGGACATCTCCCAGCATCTCCACGTCGCGACCCTCCACTTGGGGCAGCTTGTTTCTCATATGTCATTTTGAGAAGCTTGACAACCCAGTGCTTTCTCCGAGATATTTATTTGCTTTTCTTCAGCTCTCACAGAAGCAGGTTTACACAGCAGGAGCACTGAGACGGAAGCCTGGAGACCTGGGTTTAAAGCGCAGATCCTTCACTGCCCAGCTGTGTGACCCGGCAAGTCACATGACCTCCGCGGGCTTCAGTCTGCCCATCTGTCAAATGGGAATCGTCCTGTGTCGCCTGTTTCCAGGGGTTTTGTGAGCATCACATTTGATGAAGCATATGAAAGGGCTTTGAAAACAGCAAGGTACTATTTTAAAGGTCAAGTATAATTATGAATAAATTCTGATTCCTTGTTGAATTTTCATGGTTTCATGTAGTCATTTTTCTCGTCAATCCTGGCGTTCACGCAGGGATGCATGAGCCCTTTCCCCTGCAACCTGGCTGTTTTTTGACTTTGTTGTGATCCCACTTGCTGTTCAGCGGCCTGGTTCCAATTTACAATCCAGAGATTGGTTCTTTCTGTGGACATGTTTACTTCTCATCGTCATTAATTAAAATGAGAACAATGATTTATAAGGTACACAGTTGCCCAAGGCATCACATTTAAAAGTGCCACATGTACTTCTCCATTTTCAGGTAACACCTTGCATTTGTGCCTGTGTTTAATTTACAGCTTAAAAACAGACCGTTTGCAGCATTTAGTAGCATTTTCATGGTTAAATCTGCAGCTGCTGTGGAACAATCAGGAGTGCTCATGAACTAGGGGGTTTGATAACCTTGTGCTGGGGTTTCTGGAGCTTAAGAAATTGTTGAGAGGCTTGAGGGGGGCGTTGCAGCAGTCTGCTAATGCAGAAGGTCACTTGCAGCGTTGCTATTTGCAACACGTAAGGCCTATGTATGGACATTTCCCCCCCTGCGAGAATACACGAGAGCCACATAACGGTTTCTTTCTCTCCTTTCAAATCCCAGCTGAAATCATTTATCTATTTTCCTTCTCGAACCCCATGGTCAACCTTGCCTTCTGTCCACGTCATCTTGTCTGGCAAGGCATGGCGTAGTTAGTGAGCCTGAGCAGACAGGGTGCAACCACCCTCTGTGGCCCTCGGTGATTCTGGGGTGTGTGTCTGGAGCAGAGTGACAAGAGGTGGCAGGGGTGTGGCAGTGTGGCTGCTGCTCCTGGGAGTCATGAAGAGTGGCCTCCTGGCCAGGTGAGGGCTGCTGTGGGGCTCCCTTTTAAATTCTGACTGCTGTGCTCTTCGGACCACCCACAGGGCCCGTGGAAGGCATTGAGGAGCTGACACGGTGCCGTAACATCCACCCCGGGGTTCTGGATTCTTTATCCTATGACTTCCCTGCTACTTGTTTCCTGCACTCAGGAGTCCAGATCATTCATTCACTCATGCCCATCTGCAGGTGACAGAAGTTTTGGTCAATTTGAGTAAGTGATTCGTTGACTGAAATACGTACTAGAGCCCGTGCACGACTGGAAAGTGCACGGGTGCCACAAGATATTCAGAACCAGCGAACAGATTCGCACAGTGCTTTTCAGAGGAAAGAGATCTTCTACATAAGTTACCTTCACAACTCTGTGAGGGGGGGAGGGTGCGAATCCTGTCCTTTTATGGCTGAGAAGATGGAGGCCCAGGGAGGTTGGGTGATGAGCACAGGTTACACCACTAGCAAAGAAGAGAAGCAAACCTCCACCTCACATCTCCTGTGTCTGAAGCCAGGGCTCTTTCCCGTATATCACAGGGTGCTGGGATTGTTGAGCCACGGGAAGGAGAGGAAAGGGTAAATTAGACAGGAGCTAGCAGCTCTAATTCCAGTTATGCTTGAGTCAATTTATATAATTGGGTACACTGGAGGCCAAGAGTTTTGTTTCATGTTATATTTGGAATTTCTGTTCTTTATTTTTTCTAGAACAGTGGTGTGTAGAAGACTTCTTCCTTTTGACAAATTAAACCTGACATAAATCCCCATACATAAAACGCAAATTACCTGGCTGAGATTGAAGCAGGGTGTGGAGTCTCACCTGTTCCACCTCCTCTTGCCCTTCCAATGGCCTGGAGACACTGTGAAAGCTTGAAGAAGCCAGGATGGGGCCTTCAGGTGAGAGAGGTTTTGTTTGCTCTCTGTCACACTTCCTCCTTGCCGGCTTTGTCACCTGTCTGTGCTTTAGCTGTTGGCCTCAAAAATTCCCATGACCTCTTGGCATTCTTCCGTCTTGTCCTCTGGTACGTGTGAGGGTCTATTTCTGTTATACATTTTCTGGCATCTGTGGGCTCATAAAGGCAGAGGAAGAAAGGTGGTAGACACCAGCCTTTGTGTCACTCAACTGTTCCGTAGTTATGGCCAGAACACAGAGAGCATAGAGTGTGGCCCAAGGACATCCCACTTCTCAGGCAGCTGGTTAATGAGCCAAGTCCTCGAACCTATTGTTCAGCAGTCAGCATCTTCTCTGGCACCAAAACTTCCTGAGTCAGTGGCACAAAGCACTGAACCATCGCCGAAGGTTCTCCTCCAACTACATATGGCTGTGGGTGCGTTAAACATCTGCTTGTCACCATTGACGCTGGGATAATCTATTTAAGTCCTGATGATTTGTGCCCAATTGCTAAATGGTCTAGACACACCCTTTCCCTGCACAATTATAGCGTTTCCTGAAAGTCTCTGTGGGCCCTGAGGTGGCCAGAGATCCCAGTGGGCTGTGCTTTTTCCTTGTGCTTGCGGGTTATTACCCCACCTCTAGCCCAGGTGGTTTTCTGTGGAATTGGGAAGGAATCTCATGCCTATTGCCCCTTTAGTTAGGCATATGGACTCCCTACCTCTGCTCAGAATGGAACTTCTCAGTAAAGCAGTCATTGTTTATACAGATTTTCTTGAAACTTCTTATTTACATGACTTTTGTGTTTTCTCCATGTCAGAGTCTCCTTGTCTGGGGAAGTACTGAGAAGCACTCGACTACATTCTGCAGCTCCTTCCTGGCTCTGCACCCCTCCCCACTGCCGAGGAAGGCTCCCAGCGCGCCGGCACTGACCGGGTCTCCTGAGGCGTCCCGGCCAGCCCTGTCAAATAGACCCCAGACCTCTGACACACTGTCGCCCTATCCCTCACTCCTGCGGGGTGTGCTTGAATACACAGGAGCCAAGCTCCACTTTGGGAACAGTGGGGTGGCCCCACTAGGCCTCCTGTCCGGAGCCAAGTGCTCCAATTTGGTTTTGCCTAAGAAGTCCTGCCTGTGGGGCTCTTCGAGTCTTTCACAGTTATGAACAAACCTGTTCTCCACTGAGCTGTCATTCCTTGTGAGTCCTCTCCTTCTGCTGAGAATTTCAGAGGGAAAGGGTCAGAAGTGTGATGGAAAATCCACCTCAAACCCTAACATTGCAATGACTCTACTAAACAGCTTCTAAAATGCCACAACTTCCTTTCTCTTGGTTAGATTTTGGAGCTCAGGTCACCGTCAGTGAGTCACTTTCAATTACTTTTTAATATTGTAAAGAATGAACGTAGACAGCCTGGGTGATGGGTTTCAAATTATCTTAGTACCCCAAATCCAGTCCTCTGACTCTCGACAACTGAGCTTTCCCGCACCAGTTTCTCAAGGCCACGTGTTCCCTCTTGGCTGTGCTTTGTCTCGTTAGGCTCAGAGGCCCCAGGTACTTACTGAATGGCAACCTCGCCCACGTTTATGAAGAAAGAGAAATGTGAAGGCGAGAAACCGTCGATCTAATGCCCTAATCCAGTGTACACAACTAATTGGGGTTGTTTGGAACAATTGTGCAATATTCCTTTCCTCATGGTTGTTTTTTTCTTTGATGGGTCAAAATCATTCTTCTTTGCAAATATCATTAGCATTCTTTACTCCAGTAGTTTAATACAATAGGGCTGTTGGCATTTCCTTAAGCTGCGGCACGAGAATCAGACACGATCATTGCTGTATTGTCATGCTGCTGAAATTATTTTTTCAAAATGAATTCATGGAGTGAAATGACTGGGGGTGGGAGGACACTTTGAACTTCCTCCTTAATCTTTAATTTCTGAACTCTCTCAACCGCCAAAGGAAGCTTCTGTCCCAGGCGCTCCCTCCCCAGTTCCTCTGGTCATTAGGAGTAGCTTTCCCCTTTCTGTGCAGGCGTCTGTGGGCCCCTCTCCTGCAGTCCCTTCTCTCCTCTGTGTTGTCACTCTCTTCCACCCTCAGCAGGTTCCCAGTGACACCTTCCTCTCTCCTTTCCCGCAGAGGAAAACACAAGATGCCGTTCCTCCCTAATACGACCTCACAGGAAGCCGTCAGCAGAATCAACCCACACCTGCCTTCCCCTCCTGTGGGGCTTCGTGGCCACAGTGGTTCCCTCATGGGATCATGTCCGCTGCCTTTGCCTGTGGGAAGCAGCTGTGAGATCCTGGCCCAACAGAATTTCTGGGAGACCAGATTGACAGACAAGAAGAAGGCGAGTAAGAGCTGATTAGCTCTCTGTGAGTTGTCCCTCTGGCCCCATTTCTTCGGTGTTAAGCGAAGGAGGCCTGAGCATGCTGGCTGGGAACCTGGAATGCCTTCTCTACTTTAGCTGAGGGATGAGTGACGCATAGGTAATTAGTGGCGCATTTTGGGATTCAGCCAGTTGAGGCAGCCCCAGGTAAATGAAAGGACCGGCCATTCTGTGATCGCAACAGTGAATGCGCCACTGAAGTTTCAATTCTGCCAGCGCTCTATGCTCCTGGCTGCGGCTGGGCCCATGCGCTGCCTTGGAGGAATGTCTGTTGATATGCTGCAGAGGAATTAACTTTGACGTAATGGAATTTTGTTTTCACCACTGCTCATAAAAACAACTGCCTCAAGCAAAGGAAACTGTGTGTGGCAATTTGCAAGTTTCTCCTTTCCTGTAATCACGGCAGCCGGCAGGAGGCTTCTTGCAGAAGGCAGTGGCGTCCCTGCTGGCGAGGGTGGGCTGGCGAATGACTAACGAAAGGAGAGCTGCCAGGATGCGGGCTCTGGAGCAAAGGGGGAGCGAGGGTGTGGCCGGAGGGCAGGGGGTGCTGGAAATGTGTGCGTGCCTCTGTGACAGGGCACGACATCCCCATAACACCTACTCCTTGCCCCGTGCAGCCCCGTTCTCCACCTCTTCTTCCAGAGGTAACCTCTCTTGGCTCTATTTTCCTGCAATCCCACCCTTCAGGTCCCCAATTCTCTACTAACCCAGTCTTTAAGAAACTGCCAGTTTGATTGTTACCTCTTTCCAGTCTCTGAGTAATAGAGTGTTCCTTGGAGAGTCCATGAAGGACCCCAAATCTCAACTACACTCATTCCTACTCTCCATGCTGTTCAGGTAAGACCCTCAGGTGATTTCTGTACCTGGCCTGGCCTGAAGCCTGGTACCATAATAAAATGCCGTGGTTGCCCTGTGAGTTTCTGCTTGTCTTACCCCTAGCATATTCAAGAGTTTAGACAAAGAATCTGGGTTAATTGTGGATATATTTTACAAGGCCAGAGCTCTTGTGTCAGGGCCAGAGGAACTCTGAGTTTTGGGGCATGGAGCCTTTGGTTCCTGTACCCACTGATAGGGGCCAGCAGCTGCCCTGGGACTCAGGAAAGAGCCAAGGTCCTAAGGGAGCCTGTGCCCTCAGTGACGTTCCTCTCTATGTAGGGAGGAGTCCTGGGTGGGCTTATTCCTTCTGTTCCCACACTGGCAACTTAATGGAAGTACCATCACTAGGAGGAGAGTAGAGCAGTTGTTTAATGGGCTTTGGAGTCAGACTGAACCAGATTAGCACTTGTTTGTTGCATGATCTTGGGTAAGTTGCCTAACTTCTCTGGGGTGGATTAAAGATGGCCACACATTCTTTTACATTCTCCTGTTAAAGGATGGGGTCTATTTCCCCTCCTCTTGAACCTGGTCTGGCCTGTGGCTGCTTTGACCAACACAGCGCATCTGACGGGATGCGAGTCCAAAGCCAGGTCTAGCTTTCAAGAGGATTAGCAGATTCTTCCTTGGTCTTTGGGGCCCTGAGTTGCCATGTAAGATGTCCGAGGACCCTGCTGGAGACAGAGGCCACATGGAGGCAGCATGAAGCACTGGACGTGGGAGTGAAGAAGCCACCCGGGATGTCTGGCTCCACTGAGCTGTCAAACGAGCCACGGCCCCAGCCGACATCTGACTGCAGCTATGTGAGAGACACTGAGAGAGAACTGCCAGATGAGCTTCAGCCAATGCATATAAGCATGAGAAATAATAGCAAATTGGTGTCTTAAGCCACTGTGTTTTGACAGTGGTTTGTTATGAAGCAAGAGATAGCCAGAGCACTCTATAAGTTTCTATTTCCTCATCAGTAAAATGGAGATAATAGTAGGGCCTGCCTCTGAGAGGATACAAGGATTAAATAGGAGGCTGTGATTTAAGTGCTTAACAATGCTTGATACATAGTAAATATTTTTATTAGGCTGCATATGGCAGATGTTTCAAGATATTGATTTTGAGTATAGTGAGTTTGAACTGCAATACTTTGAATTCTGGGATGGGGGTTAAAGATCTGTATGCTCCAGTGAAGTCAGAAGGGCATGCATTAGGTCTGAATTAATGGCTTAGAAAATGGGCTCTGGGGAAATGGGGCTGGCCTGGGTAGTCACAGCAGCAGCAGACAGGGTGGGCCTCCAATTGCTGGGAGGCTCTGTGGTGTCATAGGTCAAGAGTGCTGCCTGGCATCCCCTTGAGTTCCTTAGAAAATCACTTTGCTTCTCTGCTTTCATTTCCCCAACTTCCCCAGGAAGAAAGCAAAAGAGAGATAAACAATCTCATCATTAGATTCTTGAAATATTCTTGAGACTGCTAGAAGTCCTGTGAACTTTGAATTTTTGTCAGAACTTCTCTCAAAGCTCTCTGAGCCATGTATCATCAAACAGTTTAATCTACTTACTCTTTCCTGTCTCTTCTTATATGGATCGTAGCATTTATTCCATGCTTACTTTTGTCTTTCCCACTAGATGGTATCATCGTTGAGGCTTAAGACATCCCCTCCAAGTCCTCAAGCCCTGTTAGAAAACCTGGCACATAATAGATGTTCAATAATTGTAAATGAATGACAGTCATCAGTTTGGTTCTAGTGTCCAAGCTTCAGAGGTCCTGCCCAGGGAAATCCAAGACCACTGGGGAATGGCCTCACATCTTTAATAGTGTCGGCTTTATGGATCTCTGATCTGTGCAATAGTGGCAATTTGAGCAGGGTGGTTTAATGACTTTGGTGACTCTGAGTGACTCTAAGAACATTCCAGGCAAGAGACCTGCTTCCATTTTATCACTGTTTCCTGGACAGTACCTTAAAGAGAAAATGTGAGTCAGAGCTTTGATAGCCAATGAGTTACTTGTTAATAACATTATCTAATACTGTTAGTGTATGCTCTCCAATATAAAGGAGGAAAGTGAGTCAGAGCATTTTATTGGTTATTTTAAGTTTTGGTTTCTGGGGGAGTTTACATTCACATAGGAGCTGTCAATGTTTGGTGTCTGGGTTTCTCTGGTAGGAACCACCTGCAACGGAGGCTGAGTTAAGAGGCCATTGGCAAGCCCAGGCGATGCATTTGACCTTGGTCCATGTGCTTCATAGTTCAAAACATCCTGGTTCTTCCATGCAAACACCCTTCTGCTACTTGAGAACAAAGATGGGATTATCACAAAAAGAAGTCAAGTAAAATATGACCAGAATGTATTTTTTCCCTTTACTCTCTCATGAATAGTATGAAAATTATATGTAATGAGAAAGACAGAACGGCATTTGCAGCATTCTTGCTGTGTTAAGTCTTATTTGAAAGAACCGTGGAGAGAACCAGGATATTTTGAACTATGAAGCACATGGACCAAGGTCAAATGCATCCCCCAGGCTTGCCAATGGCCTCTGAACTCAGCCTCAGGTGTAGGTGGTTCTGTCCTGTGTTCCCACTGTGCATGGCAGGTCTTCAGACCTGGAAGGGAAATGTTGAAATGGCAGGTCCTGGATAGGGCTGGGTAAAGAATGTCAAGTTCAAAAAGACAAGGTGGGAAGCAATTCTTCTATATATTCCTACATGCCCCCTTTAAACATGGATTTTAAAAGGTTGACTTTGTTAGAAAAATGTATTAAATATGAGACTGTCTTAATTGCCATTTGTAAATTGCTTCAGCTTTCATGCAAAGTTCTTGTATACTTTTTCAAATATAGGCTATGGCAATGGAAAACTTGTCAATTTTTTCTCTTGGCATATTTAGTCCTTTGCGATATGAAGAAAAGACATTTAAAACCAAAAATATCTCAAGGTCCCAGGGTTAGCATGAGAAAGGCATGGCAAAGAGAATCACCATGGACAGGTTAAATGTTTCCACATAGCTCTGATCCCCTGTATCCCAGATCTATCCTTAAGTTCCATAATGTCAAGGTGTTTTTCCTTTGTTGGTGATTCCACCAGAATCTCTGATGGAAGGATCCATGAGGTCTCTTCAATTCCAGACAGGCTCAGCAGACCTCTGACCTGCTATCAGCATCTGAAAACTAATGGTGCCATTTGGTGCCTGTGGAGCTAAAAGAACATTCCACCTTTGACTTGAGTGGGACTTGCTCCATGACGGACAAGGCACTAATGAGCAGAAAGATGGCAGGTCATGGGCAGAGGTGCACCAAGGTCCACAATGTGACAGAGCGAAGAGATCCATTTTGCTTGTGACTTCTTTGCAGGTGCTTAGGTCAAATCTCTCCTGTTTTCTGAAATGCCTTTTTCTTCTGCATTGTGCAAAATGGAGGATAACTTTATATATTTGTGTCTTGGAAATGCAGTATTAAGCAATAATGGTTCAGTTCAAACCTATGAAGTTTCTTATTTGGTGTCCTAAGTGAGGCAGTCCTTGCTTTCTTTCCTGATTCTGGTGGAAATGGGTGAATGTGAGTCTTTTTAACAATGGTGGTAAAACTCCATTTTCTACTGCCCTCAAATTCTTTGTAGTTGAGACCAGTAGCTCCATTTGCTGTGATGACTCTAATTTCCTGGCTGTGGGTTCCACTGATGACACTTCAAGTGGCTGGGCATCATCTCCTCCCTTTCTCTGCACAGAGCGTGAGAGGTGGCAATTTGTCCTTGATCCTGGTGCCTGGGCACCACACTGATTTTTATGTAAAGCTGGATGATGAGCAATACCTCATTTAGCTGCCAAATTGCCTTGATCACTTCAATCTTAGAAAATGTACATTTTTATTCTGCTCTAATCCAGAAAGCACTGAGATGAAGGGGTATTTTTCTCTGTATTCCACAGGCTGTAATCAGTCCCTGAACAGAATTTATCTACTGCGAGCAGATCTTCCTCCTAGTTGCTGTGGAATCAGATGAAAGAGGCACAGACTACCTATATTTCCTATCAGTAAGGGACTCCCAAGGCAGGAGATGTCAAAGAAGACCCATTTCTATGCACTGGAGCGAGAGTTCAGGACAGAGAGTCAACATGGATTATTTGAAGCCACAGGAAAAACTTTTAGCAAATTCAAAAGTTATGAGTCTTTTCTCATTATTTTTGACTTGCAGAATTATCCTATTATTTTAATGAATATTTTATTTCTGGGCTTCATTTTGGGAGGCAGCACAGGAAAGTGATAACTTGAAAGATTTTAAATTTAATCCAAACGTTTTTGGTGGTTCAGAGGTATGGATGTTAATTAACTTGAAAATAGACATGCAAGTTAAAGTACTGTGCTTTTGTTAGTTGATCTTGGAGCTACAGGCAGCAAATGGCACTTGGTAGTTGAAGGTGATGCGTGTTTATCTAGCCTCAGGTTCATGATCTTAAAAGTAGGAAGAAAAGCAGGTGTCCAGACTTGCAGTGTATAATAATTCCATGGGTCCCTCACTTAGACCTGCTACACCTCTTCCTCTCCAGAGCTGGCTCCGGCTGCACCGCCCCAGGGACCTCTGACCCGCACCTTCTCCCTTCTCCCCACCTTCTCAAGCAGTGAAGGCCTCATGGTTCATCATCTAAACCAGGCATTGACGATTTTTTTCTATAAAGGGCCACATAGTAAATATTTTAGGCTTTTTGGGCCATACTATCTCTGTTGCAGCCAAGCTGCGTAGTTATAGTGCAACAAAACCCATAGAGGATATGTAAACAAATGAGTGTGGGTGTGTTCCAATAAAATTTTATTTGTGGACACTGACATTTGATTTTCATATATTTTTTATATTATGGACTATTCTCTTAATTTTTTTCTGCCATTTAAAAATGCAAAAACCATTTCTTATTTTTGGTTTATAAAAACACAGGTGGTGGTCTTGTCTCAGCCTGGGAACTGTGGTTCACTGACCCATTCTCTTCTCAACATCTCTGACTTCTCTACCATATTTTGTTCTACTCAATGACCCAGCAGAACCTCAACACTGGATTGGTGTACCTGAGTGCTTCTTTTCTCCCCTCGCCTGTATCTTCACTCTCCTTATTTTCAATCTCATCTCCTAACTGTTCTTCACATTTCTGACTAAATGATATTTCTAAATTGCTAATTTGAACTTGTCTTACATTCTGATTAAAGTTCTTCAGTCTAACCCTTTGCTTTGTGTCCTTGATCTTGTAGACTTTGCAGTTTCTCTATGTCACTGTTGCTGTCCTGCCACCATCATGGGCTTTAGGCTTGTAGTCTTAGGCTTCCAGATACCCCTTGCCTTCTTCATTCTCTCGAAAAGGAAGATGCTGCTTCAGCTTCTCTCTCTCTCTACCTTAAAATACCTCTATACCTTCATTTACCCTTTCTCCCCTCTACAGAGAAAGAAGTGCCTTTCTCCATCCTAATTTAACCTTTTACTTAAGTTCTTTATCCCATTTTCCTTCAAGTTCCCTCGAAATCTGGCTTTGTCAACCATCTCTTCTCTTCCAGTCACCAAAATCCTCACAGTTTCATTAATGTGCCATTTGCTCTATGCTTTCATTCTGCTCCATAATCTTTCTTGAATTCCATCCCCCTCTTTGTCATCTGACTAACTCCTATCTGTCCTTGACACTTTAGCTCACATGTCAATATGTCCATCTTGCAAAGGGCCTTTCTCAACCCTCCCTTTCCTTTATAGTCTGCTTTAAGTGTCTTTATTAAGTATCACACTTGAAGGCACAGGTTCTCTTTGTGTCCATGCTGGGCACAGTCCCTAGTACACACACGCATATGTCAAAAGTGTTGAATAAAGTTAGCACTGTTTGAGGGTTGAAAGGGATGTGTGACACACACTGTAGGTGGAAGACAAACCATGAGACCATTGCTGTAGATTGAGAAAATAGGATGATGGTTGGAGCTAATACCTAGAGCAAAAAGGATGGATGGAAAATAGTTTATAGCTACAAATGATAGAAACTTTTTCAGCAGAGGAAGTAAAGGAGCAGGAAAACTCACAAATTCAAGCTTTCTGCTCCTTACAATTTTTTAAATCTGAAAAACAAAAGACTTGGATTAGTTCCAAAGTTTCTGAGTCTATGACTCCAAGGTTCTAAGCCTGGATAACTGGGGAAGCTTAAGTGGGTGTGTCATGAGTTGGCTTTGGAGGTACAGGGTTTGGTGTGCTGATGAAGTATCCATGCGGAGGAGTACTAGTGGAGGGAAATACACAGGAACAGATCTTGGAAGAACAGTTTGGGCAAGATCCACGGACTTGGCAGTCATCTGCATTGATGAAAGTTGAAGTTCTATGAGTTGATACATTCAATATGGGGCACACCACAGAGAGGGAAGAGCCAGAACCTTGGGGCATGCCTACCTTTCAGACTCAGGAGTGAAAGGGACTAGCTAGAGAAACAGAAGTTCTCAAGGGGATTATAAAATAAAGATGAGGTTTCTGTTTTGGTTTGTCTTGGGATAGTGGGTGCATATTTTAGGCAAAGAGAAAATAGGGAATAGAAAGAGACAGAAGATCTTGGAGAAGAGATGGTTGATAAAGCCAGGTTTTGAAAGAAGTTGGAGGAAAATGAGACTAAGGACATAAGTAAATGGCTGAATTAGAGAGAGAGCAGCTGAGGTAGCATCTTCCTTTTCCAGAGACTGAAGGAGGGAAGGGGTATTTGGAAGCCTAAGGCTACAAAAAATGATTTGGAATAGACCATGTGGGCATGGGATCAGGTTTAACTGAAGATGAAATGATTATTTATTAAAAATGGTTTTACTCTCCTAGCCAGAGCAATCAGACAAGAGAAG
>CAUYSK010113199.1:0-20145 GCA_963575035.1 Avahi laniger | reverse complement strand
CCTAGCTCTCTGGGAGGCCAAGGCAGACAGATTATTTGAGCTCAGGAGTTCGAGTCCAGCCTGAGCAAGAGCGAGACCCCGTCTCTACTAAAAATAGAAAGAAATGAATTGGACAGCTAAAAATATATAGAAAAAATTAGCTGGGCATGGTGGCGCATGCCTGTAGTCCCAGCTACTCGGGAGGTTGAGGCAGAAGGATTGCTTGAGCCCAGGAGTTTGAGGGTGCTGTGAGGTTGCTGTGAGCTAGGCTGACGCCACGGCACTCACTCTAGCCCGGGCAAGAGTGAGACTCTGTCTCAAAAAAAAAAAAAAAAAATGAAGTCCCAATCTAAGCGTCAAGCCCTTGTCATATTATGATGCCATTGGTGTTTGGGAGAAGGATAAATCCTGGAGTCCTACCCAGTTTTTGCTGTGAAGAGAGATGACTTTTCTGTTTCCAGATCTGACCCTGAAGAATGGTAAATCTTCCCAATTTTTAAGAGATTGTTGAACTAATGAGAGCAACTATACTACTATCTGGGTCAGTGGCAAGGTAGATATTTTCATTTAACATCACAGGACACTGAAGAAAAAACAGCCCTCCCTGTTCCATGCTGCTAAGAAAAACCCCAGTCTATTGACTATTACCTGTGGCCAATTAACCAGACACTTCATTTCCAAGCTCACCATTGTGGCTGCCTTGACATCCAGTGACATCCAGGAAGACCAACTGCAGCCAAATCAGCCGTGTGATGTTATTTTCACTCTGAGTAAGATGACGGATACAATCAGGTTAGCACAGCCATAGTTTTATTATTTCCATTCAACTAAGTTAATACAGGAATGTTGTTGAGGTATTAGGTCCAAATTTTAAAACTAAATAAATGCTACTTTTACAGACTTCATGAGTCTGCTTTCCCTTTCATAGAAAAACAAGAGCACAGATTCCATCTACCCACCACTTATGAAAAGGAGGAAGCATATCACTATTAGCCAAAGATACACATAGTGCAGCAGGGGTTGTGCCCCAGCTTGTAGATGCTTCAACCCGTCAGTGCTCTCTGCCTTGCCCCACCCGCTCCTCGCCACATGGACTCCAGAAAGCAGCCGGAACAATGGAAGTCGAGAGGAGGTTTTCTGAAGTTGAAGTGACATATAGCCACACGGTCACTCAACTGAATACATAGAGTTACAGTTTTTACAAACTGGAAGGTTGTCACTCAAAGCGACACCTGCCCTTTTGCTCATTGGACAGTCCACGCATGTAATTTAATAGCTCCTCCGATTGTTAGCAAGAAAAGAGCGGGTGGCAAAGTCAGCTATCGCCTGAATTCCAAAGAGCAGGAATATTTTAGTATTGAGTTCTGTGGTTTGTGTGGTGTCATGAATGAGAATGAAAAGAAAATAATTACAAGCACTAAAGAGAATAGAAACAAATACATTCCTATTTTTTCACTTTGCTGAGGCATTCTCTATTATTTTTTGGCGAAGGCAGAGGATTAAGAACCAAGGTGATTTCCCTGACTATACATTCCAGAAGGAAATGTGATGCTGAACATTTAGGATGGCATAGGCCAAGATCTATGTAGATACTGTACATGCATATACATGCCAAATATTTGAAATTAGCCTTTCAAATAAACGGAAATTCACACACAGCTTGCACTCATACCTGTTGACTAAAGCTCCTAGGGTTGCAGTAAGTGGTACAACAAGGTACCAGAAACACTATGTCTGATTCATAAAGTACAACTAAACCATTCATTTATTCAACACGTGCTTACTGAATGTCTATCATGTTGCTTGTGGGCAGCTTTTACCCTTTACCCAAACTAGGTACTACTCTAGCAGTGGGAAGATAGTGGTGCCCATAACAGTAAAATTGCTACCCTAATGGAGCTTAAATACTCAAGTTGGGGGAGGAGATAATAGACAAAAGAATAATAAAATATAGGGTATATTAACAAATGGTAATTGCTCTGCAGAAAAATAATGCAGTCAGATTTCTTAGTCCAGTTTAACTCAATATAAGAAGATAATGTAAGGGGTTACAACTGTAAAGAGGATGGTCAAAGACTTTGAAGTGAGATGGTGAATTTTACCAATATTTGGGAGCAATGTATTTAAGGCAGAGAGAAAGGCCAGTGCAAATGCCCTGCGAAAGGAATGTGCGTGATACACTCAAGGAGAAGCAAGGACGCTGGAGAAAGAGGGAGCAATGGAGAGAAGTCAGAAGAGTAAGAGGGAAAGTGGCCAAGATTGTGCAGTTCTGTAGGCAATTTTTTTTTTTAACTTGGCTTTGGTGTGAGTGAGATGGGGGCTGCTGGATGTAAACAGAGGCATGACGCGATCTAAGTTATGTTTTAAGTGGATCGCTCTCAGTGCTGTGTTGAGAATAGACCTGAGGGAGAAAACTGGGAGCAGTAAAGCCATTTAGGAGGTAGTTGCAAGAAGGAAGACAAGAGATGATGGTCACTTGGACCTGGATGGTAGCAGAGTGGGTAGTGAGAAGTGAAAAGATCTGGAAATAATTTGAAGATGGAATAGATGTGGTACATGAGAAAAAAAAGGAACTAAGAATGATTTCAGGTTTTCTAAGGCTTTATTGTTCACTTTAGTTTTTCTTTTTGCTTTTTCAGCAACTAAAGATAGGGAAGACTGTGGGTAAAGTAAGTTTTAGGAGAAAAAAATAACTGTTCATTTTTTAGCATGATTTGTTTTATGTGTCTATTAGGCATCTAAGTGGAGATGTTAATAGGCAATTGAACATGTGCATCTATAATTGAAGTCTAGTTTGTAGAAATACATTTGGATTGAATGTAAATGTGATTTTGAAAAGAGATCCCAAAAGAATGAGTTCAAATAAAGAAGAGGAAAGTCCTAAGAAATGGGCCTTGGAACATTTCAATATTAAAAGGATAGGAAGATAAACAGGAACTGGAATGAGAGAAACTAAGAGAAGAGGCCAGTGTGGCAGGAGGAACATCAGAAGACAAGCGAAAAAGTTGCTTCAAAAAAGGAGGGTCATCTCTATGTCCAATACTATTGATAGCTATTAACCACTACAAAAGAAGATTACTATAGTCAAATTACTTGGTTGGTATCCAATCTAACTTGATGTAGTCTGCAATTCATACT
This sequence comes from Avahi laniger, assembly GCA_963575035.1. Lineage (NCBI taxonomy): Eukaryota > Metazoa > Chordata > Mammalia > Primates > Indriidae > Avahi > Avahi laniger. The sequence goes on along the minus strand of CAUYSK010113199.1, from coordinate 17,028 downwards.
ATAGCAGATATTAGCAACCAGAAAATAGAAGTGCCCAGAAATGCTAATAATAATAATAATAATAATGACAAGAATAATATGTTACATTATAGTCTTACTATGTGCCAGGCATTTTACCAAGAATTTTACAATCATAATCTCAATATTCTCAAAAATCATAGTAAATAAAGACTTTTCTCATTTATAAAAGACTTCCTAAGGCTCAGAGAATTCTTATGATTTCCATGAGTTCACGCAAGTCTTAAGGAACTAGGAAATAACAAACAGAGCAAATAGACAACCTACAGAATGGGAGAAAATATTTGCAAGCTACTCACCCAATAAAGGGCTAATATCCAGAATTTACAAAGAACTCGAGCAAATCAGCAAGAAAAAAACAAACAACTGTATTAAAAAGTGGACAAAAAGCATGAACAGAAGCTTCTCAAAGAAGATAGACAAATGGACAATAAACATATGAAAAAATGCTCACTGTTACTAACCAGAAGGGAAATGCAAATTAAAACTACAATGAGATATCACTTTACCCCTGTTAGAATGGCTTTTATTAAAAAGTCCAAAAACAATAGACATTGACATGGATGCACAAAGGAACGCTTATACACTATTGGTGGGGACTGCAAATTAGTACAACCCTAATGGAAAACAGTATGGAGATTCCTCAAGGAACTAAAAGTGACCTACCATTCAATCCAGTGATCCTACTATTGGGTATCTCCCCAAAGGAAAAGAAGATTTTTCATCAAAAAGACCCACGCACTCAAATGTTTATTGCAACACAATTCACAATTGCAAAGACATGGAATCAACCCAAGTGTCCATCAGTTCATGAGTGGATTAATCAAATCTGATATATGTATACCATGGAGTACTATTCAGCTATAAAAAGATGAATTAATACCTTTTGCAACAATCTGGATGGAAATGGAGATCATTCTCCTAAGGGAAGTATCTCAAAAATGGAAAATAACAACACATGTACTCACTATTAAATTGGAACCAACCAACGAACACACATGCACAGAGTGAAGTAAAACTCAGTGGAAATCAAGCAGGGTGGTCAGGGGAGGAAGAAGGGGCAAAAACCTACCTAATGGGTAGAGTGAACACTATTTGGGTGATGGGCACACCTATAGCCAGGACTTAAGCATTACAAAAGTGAACTATGTAACCAAAACATTTGTACCCCCTTAATATTTTGAAATTTAAAAAAGGAACTGAGACATAGAACAGATTAACACTATACCCTGTGCTTATAACCATTATTCCATAGTGATGACATTTCAGACTACAGTGCAGTCTTCATTATTCTGAATTTCTAACTTTTAAAGAGCTTTAATAATTTTGAGAAAGCATCTTATGTAAAAGACAAGAAGAAGAACAAATGCATACTTAATGATGAAATTTCCTCAAAATTATACTAGCTACTGTAACCAAATATAACTGGTCACCCTCATAGACCATTTTCTACAATGTGTTGCATTCAAAGATATAAAAATGCAATTTCAGAAATCTTGAGGATGATGTAGATCTTTCTCACAGTTTCTAAAAATAAAGCATGGGAGTGACAGGGACAGGGGATACATAGCATTCAACATAAAATACTTTCTAAATATTTTATTTGATGTATTTCCCTCACCCCAAAATTTACAACTGCCTTTCTCATACAACTGCATACAACTGCCTTTCCACAGTGATACTCTGTTCTCTAAAACTCTGATGAATATGCAGAATAGCACAGTTAAAAGTTAAAACTCTAGTGCTAGGCTGAGATGCCCAGTTCTACTGTGGGATCTTAACTGTGCTGTGCCTCAGTTTCCCCATTTACAAAATGAAATAATTATAGTATCTCATCCTAGAGTTACTGTATGGGTTAAATAAGTTTTTGTATTTAAATATTTAGAACAGTGCCTGACATGTGGCAGGTGTAAAATAAGTGTTAGCTGTTATGTATTGTGACAGCATCTCTCTGGTTATATCTTGGCAGTATTCCATAAAGACTCGCATTACACCTGTATGTGCTTCCCAGGACTCTTCCTACTCACATTACAGTACCTCGCACTCAGTTCCCTCCCCCATCCTTTACTGAGCTGAGCAGGATCCCCTAGGCACTGTGGCCCCTTGAAGCTCCCCTTGGCAAGTTCAGGGGCAAGACTTATTATGCTTCTGAGGTGACGCCAGCCTCCTCCTGCATCTCTGTCTCTGGTGACATCAATTTAAAAGGGGTATTCACTCAATTCTTTTCCAGAAAACCCTTACTAAAACAGCTAAAACAAAAGCAGGGTTGTCTCTTGCCTGCAGCAACCCCCCCTCCCCCTCCACCCCCTGACAAAATTTCTGATCAGCCTTGTGTCCTAAGATCTTCAAAACTCCGAGGAATGGGTGGCTAATGATCATCACTCTTTAAACAAACAAGAGGGCAAAGTCTCCACCCTGATCATAACCAGCCTCTTCAGGGTTTGCAGCCTGGAGACCTTATTTGTTGAAGGGTCAGAGTCCATGAAACTGTAGCATGCCCAAATCACTCGAGCTGCGCATGTCATGCCATCACCTCAGGCTTTAGTTGTTTGTGTGCCTAGAGGTTTGCAAGAGTTGCCTCTTTTTCCTCCAAAAAGAATCATGATGGTTGCTTGGTTTGGAAATAAAATCCAAAAAGTTGCCTATACATAGTAAATCTGCTTCAACCAGTTCTGATGGACCACGCTTCAATCTACTGCCCCCTGGTGGAAGGAGCGCAGTTGCAGTTGCTTTCATCTGAACACTGAGGTCTGTTTTCTTCTCATTGATTCATAGTTGTCAATTCAAAACTAAGCCATTCTCCCTGGCAGTTCCTGGCGAGTTTGAATCTATGAATGACCTGAATGCCTGTAGACCCTCACTTAGTTGGTGGCATTTCCCTGCTCTGAGGCTATTTATCTTTGTTCCATTTCAGTGGCATTTCTAACTGCTTTTATAGACCTTTACTCCAGTCCCTGGCATAATATCTCCTACTAATTTCTGAAGTTTCGAGGAGAGCTGGCCTCTACCCTTGGGCTCAAAGCCTGCTTAATTCTGCAGCCAAGTCCCCAGAGATTTGTTCTCGTCCAGTGAGGTAAGGCAAAAGCACTGAACTAGCCCAAGCATGGCTGTCACTGACCTCTTCTTCCTTTCCAAGAACAACTCCAATTTCCTCAGTAAATTGGTGTCCATGGAGTCTGTTAAAAATCAATTTTCAGCCCTTTTATTCACAAGGGAATTTTTAAGACTTCCTCTGTTGACCCTCAGCCATTAATCTCAAACCAATCAACATGATGCTACAGAACACAAACTGATAGCACCAGATCTACCCTAACCAGAGAACTGTTTCCTAGCAAGCCGGATGCAGCCACCATCTGCTGTTACAAGGACTACCTTAACTTTATCTCACCTGAGAGCTTTGTCTTTAAAAGCAATCCTTAACCAGTTGTAGTCTGGCCAAGAAATAATGACACAGGGAGTGATCTGGCTTATACATAGCACAAGAAAATTGTTCTTTCCTCCTCTTTCTCCTTTCTCACCTAAATTTTCTCCCCCGGAAACTCACTGTTCTATCCTCATGACCTTAACTCCTAGCTGTTGGTTACTGTTCCTTACTTTACTGTTTTCTTATAGATGTCTCATGACCTGCTTACTATAGTAAGTGAGACCATCCTGAGGCCAGACTGCGTAGGAGAAAAAAAGATTGAGTTCATTCAGTCAGCTCTTCTTCTCTGGATAATTTTGGCAAATCCACCATCTAACAACATACTGTTGACTCCAAGTTTTGCTTGAGCATCGTATGTGAACACTGATTTTTGATCTAGTTCTAGAACTATGTGGCTTACCCCTAATTCTCTCCCAAACCTCTGCATCTATCCTTTTCTACTAGTGGATATATTCTATGGAGAGATCCATATAATACAAGGAACACTCCTTTATGTCCATATTTTGTGCAATTGCATAATGCCGCATATTTTTCTTCAGTTGAAAGAACCATGCAGTCCAAACTTCATGGTACTAATTTCCATATAATTCCAAAATATGGATGATCATAGTGAAGGTGCACTTTTAGTTTAGGTCTAGGGTAATGATTTGAACCCCAAATCCCAGATGAGCATCCCTAAATGTATTCCAAATATAGCTGAATCTCACTGGGCCAGTCTTTATATAGCATTGCATTCATTGAAACAGCAATCTGACCACAGAAGGCCTGAAGTATTATGTAGATCTTGATTATGAATTGCTTTTAATGGATAATGTGGAGAATTTACACAAAGCTTCACAGAAATCTTTCTCAAAATTATTCTTGGCCATCTCTCGTTAACCCCATGGACGTTGCCTCTCACTATGAGCATGCTCACTTCCTGCCTTGCTTCTCTCTCTCTTCCACCCACATGGCTTACACACCTGGGGCTCCGGGCAGGTGAATCTCCACACTGTCTGCACCCACCAAGGAACAGAGTTTTCCTTCTGCTCAGAACACTTTTCTCACAACAATCAGCTCTCAAAGGAATTCTTTTGAACACAAAAATTCTCCACCTTGTTAAACTTCCAATTTATAAAGTGTACAATCATTCACCTACCACCCAACTACTGAAATTGTTCTGAAAATAGAAATTATTTTCAATCACTTCCTCTGGACTTCTCTTTCTGATTTTAAGCTACAAAATCAATGTATTAAATAAGATGGTCCTGGATGGGGGAGAAAAAATCATACGAAATAGTTGGCAACAGCCATGTTCTTATCACTGGAAGTATGAATGAATGCAAAAGCTATTTAAATGCATAGACAATATTAGAGTAGTGATAATTATATCTTGCTTAAAATGTGTGTGTGTGTTTGTGTGCGTGTGTGTGTGTGTGTGCGCGCGCGTGTGTATTTTACCAACGCAGAGATTCTCTTGCTCTTTTGGTATCCATATTACGATTTGTTCACTTACTTCTACACATTTGGGAATACCTATGCCAGGTGCTGTATTCCTGACTCTGCAGAGGATTTCACGGCCCTGAGGACCAATTTTCAGAAACCAATGCATCTTGTTGGACGAGGTCTCAGAGACTAAGGTATGAGAAGAATACTAAGGACTTTGATGGATTGTCACTAAAAATGAACTGTGCTGGAAAGTTATAAATCATCAACTTTCCTCAGGCTGAGATGGGACTGATACTAGAAAGATTATCAAAGTCACCAAGCTGTCCTGAGTCCTAAAAAGTACATTAAAAAGGGCATCATCTACCAAAAATGTAAACAAGCGTAATACACATTCCAGGCATCTGAAGTTCAGGCACTAATCATCTCAGATAAATGATAAACAAATGATGAGTTACATGTAAATCAACAGTGTTGTCAAAACATTGCCCTTTTAATCCCAGATAAATGATGAAGTTTATAAAAGGAGATCTCTGAGGGTCATGGAAGATTGTTTAAACATACATGGAGAGTGGTTTAAGTGCTAATCCATTGCCATTTATGTAAACTGCATTTCTATCATCAGTCTTTGCTGCATAAAATTGCCTCATCATTTTACAAATCCATAGACCTAGTTGAGACTAGTCCCTGATGGAAACAAATTTTTCACATTATGCTTGAAAGTTTTAAACTCTCCTCTACATACACACAGTGACACAGTTTGAAAACCTCGGCTCAAGAAACGACAAAGTTTAAAACACTTCACAACTTTCGTGGAGTGTCATTCTCTATCCAACTCTGAAAGATCTAACGATATAGAAATGCTTCCATATCAAGATGTTTCACGAGGTACTTTATAAATGAATCTGGATTCTACTGAAAGCTGTTACACATCTGCTTTGCTTTACCAATGAAGAATACAAACATGTTGATGATTTCAGTCCAAACCCTTTTTGCAAGCAAGAAGGAAATGCAGAATGTTCGGCTAATTGCTAAGAGGAAATCCATATGTGTTATTTGCTTTCCGTGAAAGGACAGGTCCTCTTGCTATTTAATTGATGAAATGTTGTACACAAAACTGACAGTGATTAATACAATTCTAAGATATCATTTTAAGAGCTGTAAGTGTAATGCTTTCGAATATGTTCTTTGACATTTACATTGCTATTTGCTAGGTATAAAATCTAGTTCTTGCCTTAAGCATTTATATTGGGGGGAAAATGTTAAGTAATTTCAAATGGCAATATCTACCTGGAGAGCCAATCTTTAAAAAGCCAGGAACCAATTACTTTTTGCCCCAGATTTCCTTGTTAAAAACAAACAAACATTGTGCTACAAATTCATCTAGAATTATTTATCAGGCATTCAGAGGATATTTTATATGGTTTCCCCTTTGATGTGCCTCTTCCCACAAAGAGATTAGATGGGCATAGAATGCCCCAAATCCAAGGCACAGGGAGTAACATGAATGTATTCTCAGCAGTCTCTTCCACCCATGGTCCTCTCCTCACAAACATACACAGAACTCATTTGAGACTCTGTTCTCCGGTGAGCTCCTAGACAACACACAATGGTTCTCACATTTCCTTATTTGATGCAATCTCTAAAGGAGGTAGGGTTCAAGCCTGGGTTTTCTTTTGTAATTTCTAACATAGGAAAGGATATGAAGGGCTTGGTTTTTTCTTCAAAGAATTCACAGTTCGTTATACTTAAGCTTTCCGCAGTCCTATGACCACTCAGACCCTCCCCTGGCCCTAGAGCATTACTGCCATCCCCAATGACTTATATTTAACAGAGATAACAAAGTTTCTTTTGCATCTGCCTTAGTCATTATTCCTGATACCACAAGTATTCAGACACCAGAATTTTACAAAAATAAGCCACACACAATAAATCCAAGAGGCCCTATTGCCTGAGTTCCTTGATAAGAGGACAATGTAGCTTCCTGCGCCTCACATAGGAATGAAGGCAAGCAACACAAATGCAAATATGCAAATATTCTTAGCCACCAAGCAGTTAACTATAACGGGAGAAGAAACAAGGGGACAAAGGGACAATGTTAAAGGTTCCTAATTCTACCTTTAATAAAGCAAAATTGACAATTGACACTGGCCGCAGTGTCTTGGAGCCTGTGGTGACCTTGCCCAATAAAAAAGGGCTGATAGTTACTGAGTTCCATGCAAATATTTTGCAAGCAAGAATATAAGTTTAGAATTGTCAGACTTTTCAATTTCCCAAGGAGCTGGAAATCAAGATTTTTATGTGATTCTTTCAATGTTTAAGTAATGACAATTAAGTCACTGAAAGAACAAAAAAACTAGCTACTCAGTGGGTTATATATTCAGGACAAACAAAATCCAATCTGTGGCCCAGATCATGGCCAAAGGCTAAGAGTTTGGACCTCTAGTCTTGACAATGCTCAAAAAAGGATATGTGTCATTTTTCTGATTTTAATTCAAGCATGAGATGCACTGCTATTTAAACTAAGGTTTTGATGCTGAGAAGCTTCAAAAAACTAAACCTGGAGTTCTGCTATTCAATTCTGCCCTGACGTCTCTTGTCGGAGCCAGACTCTGTAAAAGCCTAAAGGAAGCGAATTCTCTTGTCAGTTGTCATTTATCTTGAATGCTGGAGGATGGAATCCACGATATTCAATGTAAACAGCAATAACCAACAACAGATCGGTTCAACTTCCATCCACTAATCTCTTCAACTATCCAGAAGTTCTTCAAGACAGAGAACAAATCATAAGGAAAGATGAAAGATGACAATAAAAGCCAAAAATGGCAGGGAAGGCCCAGCAAGCATTTTGAAGATTAGAGGAACAGAAGGATTAATCTAGGGGACAAGGAAAAGCAGTGATACGGTGACAATTTAAGCCGTCGAACAACCGTGCAGCATTGATGACGTTACAGTGCCTTCATGGGCCACCAACCAACGGAAACTTCCTCCTCCTCCTCTTGATGTGGAGGCATGCACGGCGCTGTTTGTGGGCCTCAGTGTGTCTGTGTTTCCTCCTATATCCTGCTTTACTGCCTCGGGGTCCCCACTGCCAACACATACATGCACCCCCTCGCCCCACACGCATTCTGAGCTCAAGGGCTGAGCAATCAGCTTTCCAAAAACCTATAGACAGACGTCTTCTATGCCAGTGTCAGCTCTATTCCGAAGATGCTGACCAGGGGGAAAGTAAACTCCTCCATTCAAACCCTATCCTTGCTAATGGGAGGGCCAGAGGCTGCCAGCTGTCTTCAACAGATCAGTATCAAACTAAATAGCTATAGGCCAAGCAATTTAAAAAAAAAAAAAAAAAAAAAGCTGGAGACCAAGAGACTCATTCCCGCTGGTGCAAACTGAAGCAGGCGTGTGGGTAACATGAGCAGGACATGCTGGCAGCCCACAGTCTTTTTGAAGTGAAGAGCAAACAAGTCGAGGATTTTTATAATGCGGGCTTTGTCCGGTAATTCAGCCAGAAGCTTTACCAATACAGCTGCTTCCAAAAACTAAAACACATGGGGCCCAAAGCATCGCAACTTAAAGCAAACAAGATTCGCAGCCAGGGCCAGCATTCCCAACAGCTGAAGGGTAGACACGCTCTGCCACTAAAAATAAAGCGGTGGCTCGATTCTCAATGTCTCCCAGACAGAACGAAAGTAAATGACGTTGCACAATTATAAACTCTAAAAAGAGCCACTAAAAGAGACTACGATCAGTGTTTGAAGCTGCAGGTACAAAGAAGTCTCTTGGGGTGGAATGTGAGGGTCAGAGGGGCAGCTGGGAAAGCGAGATGTCAGTTATGGAAATAATGCTTAAAAGGAAAAGATAAAGAGCTCACAATTACTTTCTTGCAAAATATGCAGCAACGATTACCCTCCACTACCCTTACTCCCTAAGCGTGTGGAGGGGTATATATATTTATACACACAGATATACTTACATGTTTATGTACATATACACATATTTATATTAAAATCCTATAAAGGTTAAAAGGTTACCTGTCTCCGTTTTTTTATTCCTCCTCACACATCTGTTGATTCCTCTGGCCCCTTTTCCACAGGTCACATCCCCTCATTGCATATGAGCCTTTACCCAGTTGAACTTGGACCTTCAGGGGCACAAAGTTAAAGACGCCTTACCATTTCTGTTGAAGAGAAGATGTTCCTGTCATATCACTCGATCACAGACATCACAAATAAATAAATCGAAACATTCTCAAATGTCATGTTGTGATTGCCCAAAGCCCAAACTACTAGAGAACAACTAGGCTAAGAGAGTGCTCAAGTTCCTTCTGCAAAATGGATCAGTGTTCTCTTTCCTCAAAAGGAGAAACCCCTCACTCTAGAATTTTCAACAGGTGGCCCCAAAAAGCCTTCTGTCTACTGGGCAACAAAGTGACAGATGCTAAAGGGATAGGTAGCCTAGGAGGGCGTGTAGGGCTATTTCAGCCTAAAGTGCATTCTTCAAGCTGGGGGTGTAATTCGTGTTCCTACATCTATACAATAGATTCCCCATTACAGTAATTATTATGAATTATAGATAAGCACTCTGTGTGTAATGTTCTGCTCTCCATTTCCTACAAATCAAATTACTGAGGGTTATATTGGATTGCGGACATATTTAGAAAATCCTTTTATGTTTGTTTGTTAACTTCCCTTTTGCCAAGAGGCTCCAATCTCTCCTTTGACCAGCTGGCCTGCGTTGTAAAGGAGCATGCGCGACAAAGGGGCTGGGGCAGGGCAGGCACTGACCGGACCCGAATCACCGGGAAGACCAACAAAGAGCCAGTAAAGCCATCCTGACGGGGAAATAGTTAGGCATTCTAAATTTGGGCATGCGGTAGGTGCTCAGGAATGACTTATTGAATGTCCACACTGGATATGATTCCAGGGAGGCAGCCAAGAGACACAGGCTCTACTGAAACAAGGCTTCTAAACTGGATGCCCAGACGAGAACAACTCCCTTCCTCCAGTGCTTGATGAGGGGTAAAATGGATGCCATTGTGGGTGGAGGAAGGGCATGTTCCCACAAATTAAGTTACCTCTACACATTGTTCCCATTATGAAGGATTAATCCCAAATTATTTCAACTCTTTGATCAGCTTACCAACTCTCATTCTGGGTACCTTTGTAGCCCTATAGGTCATAAGCATGGGTTCTGTGCATGAGTGGAGATTGGAAGCCTGCCAGTAACCTACAAAATCATCAAATCTAAGGAGTTGCAAAGGCCAGAACTGCAGAGAGGAAACTCCAGGCTCCCACCCACCACTGCTTGCCTTTCCTATAATCTGCATCCTCAAATATAAGGTACCCCGATCAAAACTTCTGTCCCTTCCCCCAGGACTATGTCATAGGTGAGAGCTAGTTGTCACATGAAATAAATCTTGCCATAATGTTAATGACTGACAAAGATGCCCTATGATAAAAATAGCTAGCATTTACTGAACACCTAATGTGCGCCAGGAACTGCTGTATAGGTGTTATTTCATTTCATCTTCTCAACACCTAATGAGGTAAGTAGTAGTATTTATCATTTCCATCTGACAAGTATGGAAATTTAGGCAGGGAAATTGAATGCTGCTTTCTTAAATTTGCCCTTAAGAAGTGAATTTAAACCCAAGCAGTGTGGCTAAAGCCAACTGGCACACTTAACTGTCTTCCAGATAAAAGCTCAAATCTGTAGTGTACAAACAGACATTATCTACATTATTCTCTAAATACCTTTATCTTGGGCCAGTGGCTCTTGGATCCTCCTTGTCCCTCATCTGTAAAACTAAGGGGTTAAACTTCCTTAATAGTTTTCAAGATTTGGTCAACCTCCCTTTGTGCCTATTTGAGGTAGAAGTAGAGATTGAGAATAGCAAGGCTCTGTTTCCTCGTTTCAATTTCAACCTCAATACCTCTGCTTCTCTCTCTTTATATATTATATTTAGGCATAAAATTTCTTTGGCTGGATGTTTCTAAATCTTCAAACACTTTGAAATCTACTGATGTAGAAGAGAGATGATAAACTGCTGACCCCTGGTCCAAATACAGCTTGCAGATTTTTTTGTATGAACCCAAAGAGTTTTGTTTTATTTTGCTTTGTTTTAATTTGAATTACATAACAGCATTTAAAATTTAGGGTATTTTACATAAAAATTGAGCCTCCCCTGAAAAATTAGATGTGTGATCACTGGGTAGCCTTCCCACCTAGCAACCATTGTGTGACTAGCTCTCTAGATCTGCGGTCCCCAAGCTCCCAACCTCCCACCGCCACCCCTTGGGCCTCAGACCGTGTTAGGGACCAGGCCACAGATCTTCAGCTTCACTCCCCTCCTCCCCCTCCCCACCCCCATCCGTGGAAAAATTGTCTTCCATGAAACTGGTCCCTGGTGCCGAAAAGGGTGGAGATTGCTGCTCTAAATGGTCCGTGCATTCTGCAGCTTACCGCAGCTCCTGCCCAGTCCACTGCCTTCGATGCTAACCTTACCTGACCCCTGTAGATATTTGAGTTAACAATCCCTAGTCTAGATTATCTTGAAAGTCACTCCTCATCCTGAATGTAACCCTAACTGAACTGCAAACGTCTAAAGATTTTGCTTTATGCATACTCAGTATTCCTCAGAGCTTCCTACCTCTCTCCCCTTCATCTCTGCTTCCATCTTAGCGGGAGCACACACACCCGAAAATGTTCAATATATAATAGAGGCTCAGTAGCTGCTCTTTATGTTGGAAAATGGATTTCTATGTTATGCCACTCAGGATTATTTACATTTTATAGAAGAATCTTGAGCCCCCAATTTCTCAGCGCTAAAGAATGCATTTCTAATGATATATTTCACCTTGCAGTGTGTCAGGCAAGCCTGGAAGAGATGTGGGGGTAGATCGATTCTATGGCCGGGCTCAGCAGCTCATGCCTGTAATCCTAGCACTTTGGCAGGAGGATCACTTGAGGCTAGGAGTTGGAAACCAACCTGAGCAACACAGCATGACGCTATCTCTACAAAAATTTAAAAAGAAAAAGCAAGAGCGTGGTGGTGCACGTAGTCCCAGCTACTTGGGAGGCTGAGGTAGGAGGATTGCTTTGAGCCCAAGAGTTTGAGGTTACTCTAGTAACCTTTGAGTTCACTCTAGCTACCTTGATTAATTAGAGCTTATTATAAGGATATTCAAGGACACTAGAGAACCAGGAGTGCCATGGGACACCTTATACCCCTCAGAGACAGATATGTCTGGAAATAAGAAAAATCCAACATCGCTTCAGTGACCACTAACTTTCTGACCCTTTATTAGCAGAACTCTGTTGATCTCTTGCCTTTATGGTGACTCAGCTCCTTTCAGACTGCATCTCTTCCTCCCACTAGTACCAACGAGCCATCTTACCCTCTACTCACTGCCATTTCTGTTTCAGTTTCTGCTTACTCATAAAGTCTGTTTACTTACCCCATCAGTTTATTCATCTTTGTTGCTGCCACAAGTCCTCCTCTTGTGGTTCTTTCTAGCTTATACTCCCTTCCAAAACCAACTAATTGACTCCTTCCCCAGTTGGCCTAGTTCAAATTCCTGAATGAGGACATCTGATCCAACTAATCACCATTTTGCCTATTTGGGCAGTTTTTCATGCCAAACCATCTCATAAGACGCTGGTCAGCCTAAGGATTGGTTGGGGATAGGACCACCCTGGTCCAGTTTGATAGGTCTGGAAGAAGGGGACCCATGGCCACCCAGGGCGGCTCCCACAGCCCACTTGTGGGTAAGGCACTTTCTCTGTGATGCAAGACACTGGCATGGCAGGCGACGTGATGGACGTTTAGACTTCACTTCAGATCATGCCAGTGTCTCCATCTTTAAGGGTGGTTTCCCCCTGAAACATAAACCTAAGCTACTGCTACTATGTTGCTATAATGTTCCTGTTCATGTGAGCCTTTAAGCAGGAGACACCAAAGGACCTCTCTGGTTTGTTCATGTTCTTTGGTGACAACTTACTCTAACTAGATAAGATAATCCTTCACATGCATGGACCTCAATTGGTTGTTGGACATTTCAACTCACTCTTTTTACACGTTATTACCTAGGCTTAAATTCCAGTTAATTATATCAACCCCCAAACCTCTTCATCAAGTTCATGCCATGGTTTCAAACACCATCTATGTCAATGAATCCCAACAGTATAAGCCCAGCCCATCTCCACCGAAATAAATATCCCATAATCATTTTCTATTTCTTCAATGTCACTAAAATTCATCATGTGCAAACTAATTTTATCTGCCTTTTCCCCAATTAACTGACTCTTTTGCAACCGCCCACTTGCTTGAATAATAAATGTGGATGTCACCCTTTACTTTTGCCTCTCCCAGATCCATATTCAATCAACAACTGCCATTCCTGGCCAGGCACAGTGGCTCATGCCTATAATCCAAACACTTTGGGAGGCCAAGGCAGGAGGATCACTTGAAGCTGGGAGTTTGAGACTGGCCTGGGCAATATAGTGAGACTCTGTCTCTAGGAAAAAAATAATCTTAAATTAAAAAAAAAAACAACTGCCATTCCTATGAAATATTACTTCCCATATACATCTTAACTTTGTCTCTGCTGCTCCACCTTTGCTGCCAGAGTGAATTGCTGTTAATTCCTCAGAAACAATGTTCTTTGTCACCTCTAGTCTTTTGTGTAACAAAGCTATTCCCCCTAACTAGAACACCATCCTTCTATTAATTAGCCTCCATCCAAACCCTAAACTCCTTTTGTTGGGCTAATTCCTGTGCATCCTTCAAGTCTCAGGTTAGGGTCACTTCCTCCGGGAAGCCCTCACTGGCCCAGTTCTGGGGCAGGTGCCCCTCCTATGTGCCTCAGCCCTTCCATCCTATTTCTTACAACATGGTGTTTGGAGCTACCTGCTTTCTCCTCTGTATCCCCAACGGCACTATTTGCTTTCTGAGACAGGGACCACATCTGCCTTGTTGAAATCTGTATTCCTTAATATTTTGAAATTAAAAGAAATAAAAAATAAAAATATAAAAACTGAAAAGATTTAAAAAAAAAAATCTGTGTTCCTGGTGCCCAACACACTAATTGACACATTGCGGTTACTTGATAAATATCTGCTAACAGAATAAATGCCTTACTCTGCAAGACCTATATACTTTTCATATATTTTTCTTCAAAATGCACCCAGAGAATAACGTTGTGATTTTGACAAAATGTCAAAGACAATTGAAAACAGCCAAAGACATGCATAACCCCAAACATAAGACACAATGACAAATATACAAATAAAAAGATGCAAAAGTAAAATAAAGATGCAAGTCACACAGAGTCATGTAAATCACTAATATAAGTAGAATACAAATTCTGTACGTAAATGTGTTTCCCAACCCATATTTCTAAGACAGTAGCACACCATGCCCCTGAGAAATACAGAATACCTTTCTCCATTGTTCATACACTAATTCATACTTCTGAAACTCAGATATTCAGATAACAAATAACCAAATGTGGGAAGGAAAGTTACAAATTATAGTCATATGTCACAGTCCAAGCAAATGGCAGCCAAATTTCCCTACATAAATTGCAGAATTCTCTTATGATTTCACAAGATGTATTGAAAAGGAAAACAGTAAAAAGAAAATTCATTTTTTACTCAGCTAATATAGTATATGGGTAAAAGGTCCATGTTTAAACTGTTACAGATGAGTGAGTTTTTCCAGAAACACAATTTTAACAAAGCATAATACCACTGAGATATTAAAACTAAATTTACATTTTTTTAAATTAGGTTAACACCCTCAGAGCAAATCATGCTAATATCAGATGTTTTAAATAATGTTACTTAGCTAGCAACAGGAAAACAGATTTCAAAAGAAGACGACGGAAGAACAGAGCTAGTGAGAAGAATTTTTAGGAACAAAAATGACTTATAATGGACTAAAACTATAAACTAATACTAAAGAAGTTTTTATGTGGGCGACCTTTTGTGCTTTGGATGGCTATTGCTGTTAATTATCAGTGAGTCTAAAGTTATCACTTTGAGAATGAGACACAACTGTGAAAAATCCATGTCTTTCAGGTCAGACTGTTACATTTCATTACTAAAAACGAATACAACATTCAAAGTCAAAATTGTGTTTATTTTAAAAATGGCAATTAATTATTGCTAATCCTCATCATCCTTCCAACACTTTTACTTAAGGGAACTCAGAGTGAAATGCTGATGGGGGACCAGCTCAAAGAGAACAGGTACAGAGCGGAAATCTGCAGCCTGAGGCTTCTCTGGAGAAGTGCGTAAACACAACAGTTTTGCCTTGGGCCAATTCAAGGGTAATTATTTGCAGGTAGGTAAGGTTTCACCCCCACGCCCCCTACCCAGCCCAACTCTCCAGGTCAGGTGGAGCCCCGGGCCCTGACACTACCGGTTCCCAAGCACCTGGTTTCTCAGCTTCTGAAAGAACAAATCCTCCAGTAGCTCCTACTTAAATGCTGCACATATTCTGATCATTCAAGGATGTAGGTTTTGTCATTTGCATATGGTTTTGCCCCGATCTCAAATTCAAAAAAATAAAGTGTATTTTGCTGCAGCCTGATGTAGAAACTATAAACGTTTCCAGAATAAAAATAAACTTGTTCTGTCAAGGCCATTTGGGGATTATTAGCTGGCATCTTTTGGCTGTCGTCAGAAATAAGTGAACATCCATTCGAAGCAATCCTTGCAACATTATCTCTGTTTGCATTGTTATTATGCTTGTAAGTGCTTTTGGAATCCACGCTAGTAGTCTTTTAAGAGATCTAGGATCTCTTTTTTTGCTTATTTTTTTTTCCTTAATCAGGGAAAGCAAAATTCCGAAAGTAACATATTTCCATAGACTATATGAGGGACATGAAAAAGTTCAAGTATAAGTCCTTGTGAAATATATTTGTGATCAGTGGAATTAGGCCTCTTCCCAGTGTCCCAGTGACTATCAAAACGGATGTGCGATATCTGTGTCTGTCAGGTGCCTCTTTAAAGCCTTACATGGTTGGCTTGTCCTTGTTCAGCTCAGAGTCATTTAAAAAATGCTTTGAGAGCTAGCCATGAGAATTACAAATCATTTTTCAAAGGTATGTACAGCTCTGCAAATTACAATGAGTTTACAGGTGCAGTCTTAGTCTGTGTAACCTAGAGATGAAAGAGTTATCAAGGACACCGATGCTCATTGCTGCGTCGATGAAATCTTCATGAATTCGAAATTCGTGGCAATAATCTCTTTTATGGAAATAGATCTATGAGGCTGTCAAGCGGAAGGAGTCTGATTTCCTCCTAAGACAGAGGCCCTGTAAAGTAGTAAAAGGGCTCCGACAGCAGCAGGTGGCAGGGGCAGAAAGTAGAAGCAAAGTCCCCACTCCCCAGATGAGTTGCTGAAAGTTGAGGTGACAAATGTGCAGACGCTCTGCTGGCACTTACTCATACATTAGCTCCCTCAACGCTCAGAGCCACCGAATAGGATGCCGTCCTTTTCTCTAATCTAAAGCTGAAGAAGCTTAAATGCAAAAAGGTTAAGTGACTTGACCAAGATCACAAAGTTCACAAAGACCACAGCAAGGTTGTCATTCAAAAAAGAACTGAGAATTTAGTTGTAATTTTTAAACTTGTCTTGACATATTTGCATGCTATTTCAAATAGGACCTGTGTTATGTGTTTTTATTTTTGTTTGTTTTTATTTCAGAATATTACGGGGCACAACGCTTTGGTTACATATATTGCCTTTGCACCTCCCAAGTCAGAGCTATAAGCGGGTCCAACCCCCAAACGTCATGCACTGCACACACTGGGTGTGAATTTACCCATCTCCTCCTCCCCCTCCCACCTGCCTGACACACTCTGAAAGTTGCTTCCCTATGTGCACATAAATGTTGATCAATTAGTACCAATTTAATGGCGAGTACATGCAGTGCTCCTTTTTTCATTCTTGTGATACATCACTTAACCAAATGAGCTCCAACACCATCTGGGATAATACAACTAAATTATCACCATCCAATAATGAAAATTAAACAGCAAATAAAAATTTATATTTACAAGAATGTGGGGAAGTCACTGCCTAGCTATAAGTATAATAGATACATTATGTAAGTATTTAATAAATAGTTAAAAAGATAAAAACTTCTCAA
>CAUYSK010113198.1:0-20834 GCA_963575035.1 Avahi laniger | reverse complement strand
TTTTTTAAAAGGCCTAAATAAATGGAAACATGCCACGTTCATGGTTTAGAATACTCAATATTGTTTATTTTTTTAATTTTTAATTTTTATTTTTTTTTTGAGACAGAGTCTGGCTCTATTGCCTGGGCTAGAGTGCCATGGCGTCAGCCTAGCTCACAGCAACCTCAAATTCCTGGGTTCAAGCCATCCTCTTGCCTCAGCCTCCCGAGTAGCTGGGACTACAGGCATGCGCCACTATGCCCAGCTAATTTTTTTTTTCTCTGTATATTTTTTAGTTGTCCAGATAATTTCTTTCTATTTTTAGTAGAGACGAGGATCTTGCTCTTGCTCAGGCTGGTCTCAAACTCCTGACCTTGAGCGATCCTTCCGCCTCGGCCTCCCAGAGTGCTAGGATTACAGGCGTGAGCCACTGCACCCGGCCTATTTCAAAATCTTAATTTACCAATTTTAATATTTTATTTATTTTTGGTACATCTTTGCAGGACAAATAATTTTTTTTTCCTTATTCCTCTTCAGGGCCTGTAATGTGAGTTATTAATTAAATTCTGTTACTAACTGTAGATTCATTGATCTCCAGTGACAACTTTAGTTAGTAATCTTGATTAGTGTTGTCTCTATCCTCTCACGTGCCATCAGCATACTTACCAATATAGTTGAATGTGTCACTTATTCTTTCTGTCTCTCTTTTTTTTTTGGTTCATTGATTTCAAATATAGTATTGGCAGTTTCCATGCAGACCAGTGAATGAGAGGTTCTGTATTGTGCTTTTCATGTGCAGACAGTTTAAAAAGTTAAAATCTTGGGGGGAGGGGGAAGAAGGGAGGAAGGGACGGGTATATGCATACACAAAGAGTGCAATGTGCACCACGCAAAAAAAAGAAAAAAAGTTAAAATCTTGGTTTGTGGCAGGGCAAGACCCTGTCTCAAAAAAACAAAAAAATCTTGCTTTGTGGCAAGATGCTATTTACTTGACCCCATTGCTTTATGTGATACTTTTTCATGCAAATAAGACATTTAGTTTGAGGAAGAGAAGAATTACAGGAATCCAAATTTGAGAAACATACTGCTTAAGTAATGATTTAAACTTTTACTTCAATAAAGTTTTGAAAATTTCTCTGTTGTATTCAGCCTTGGTTAAATATATTTTCAAAGAAGCTTGCAGTCCCTTTACTGAATTTATTTAATTAAATTATGTTATGTGAGTTTTTATTTCTAAGATTAAAAAATAATCCATTATGAAATTCTGTCATGAATGAGTGCCTTGCTAATTGTTAACATCAAAAAACAATAAAAAGAAAAAAAGAAAGAAAGGAAGAAGGCAAGTAGGAAAGATGGAAGGAAAGAAGGGAAGACAAAAAAATTGACATAATAATTTATGTTCTATTTAGGGACATCTAATACTAGATGATGCTGCTGATGAGAATAGTGGTAGCAATCATATGTACTTCATATGTTAGGAAAATGTGAAAGCATGGCCAAATTAAATTAAAAATAAATATTTTACATGTGTCTATAAAACAGAATTTCACTGATAGTAACCCAGTTGTGACAAAAGTAATAATTAGACTACATGAGATGATCCAGTGGGAACATCAGGGAGTGGTGCTACCTGGTGCTTTTCTACAAAGCTGTGTATACTCTACTCTCTAAAAGAATTTTTAAAAAATATGTATCCCCTTGTACATATTTAAGTTTGCATCTAAAATTTTCCAGTAAAGCATGTAGTATAGAGAATCAAAGACAGTTACTGTTTTTGGCTTAGGTATTTATTTGTTCTTCCTTTAAATAAGTGTTTTGAGGGTCTGCTATTTACCACTATATTAATTCAGGAAACAGGAAAAGGACATAGTCTCTGCGCTTGAGATGCTCACTATCTAGTGGGAAAAGTCATGTAAATAAATAATTCAAGTACATAACAAATGTTTTAAAATAGTTATGTAACAAGTGTTGAACAGACACAGACAAATGGGTGAGTATAGGAACACGGAGGATTTAAGGAAGGCTTAATAACCAAAGGTAATATTCAAACTGGTCTTGCAGGAAAATTATAATTTAGTATATGGAGAAGGATTTTACACATGTGCAAAAGCATGGACTGTGAAAGAGCATAGCGTCTTTGGGGAATGGCTAGTATTCCTGTATTGCTAGGTGCATGGAAGGTGGAAAGAAGGGATGGAATGGCGGAAGATGAAGCTAGTTTGTAGGAATCAGTTGTAAAGGGCCTCATGTGTGGGATTGGTATTCAACTGATATGCACCAGCACAGAGATACTAGTTGTTAAAATATCGAATCATAGGCCACGCATGGTGGCTCATGCTTGTAATCCCAGCACTTTGGTAGGCTGAGGCAGGAGGGTTGCTGGAGTCCAGAAGTTCGAGACCAGCCTGAGGAACATAGTGAGAACCTGTTTCTACAAAAAATAAAAAAATTAGCTGGGTATGGTGGCATGCACCTGTAGTCCCAGCTACTTGGGAAGCTGAGGCAGGAGGCTCACTTGTGCCCAGGTGTTTGAGGTTGCAGTGAGCTATGATTAGGCCACAGCCTGGTCACAGAATGAGACCCCTGTCTCTAATATATATATATATATATATATATATACACACACACACACACACACATATATATATTTGTGTATAATATAAATATTTTAGTGGTGTAGATTAATGTGGTCCTTAGAAGGCACATACTGGCTAGAGTGTCAGTGCCTCTTGCCTTATACTCCTAAGAGTCCTGTTGGAGCAGTCAACGGAAAAGGCTGCATGCTGTACAGGTGGTTTTGTGGCATCTCCATTTTTTGTAGGGGGGTATCCTAGGCACAAGGGTTTCAGGCCCTATGGAAACACTAGCATCTAGGTGCTTATATGTCTATGACATGTAGGCAGCCTGCCTAGTTGCCTTATAGTTGCAACAAAGTGCTAGGTAGTAGGGACCTAATCATTGTTATTTTAATGAAGAAGATGTAGAAGATGTTAGGAGAAGCTTGATATAGTTTTAAATATCAAATCATAACCCTATTTAAGAGATTAAACCAACATTTTCTAAAATTCAAATTATAAATTATTAGAATGACTACATAATTTATGCTATAATGCTTGTTACATGGGAAGCAGATATCTATATATGTACATCTATAGTTTATTTGGAAAAAAGAGATTTATTTTTAATGTTAATTTATACATTGATTTGTATATTCATTTTATATTACTGTATCAGTTGTTAAATAGTTAATTAAAATCACCTATGTTTGTATGCCATACAAGAAATTTGAATTTATTTCAGTGAGCTAAATGGCTCTGCAATGAAAGGTTTTGGAATAAGAGGGTGACAGTCAGCCTGTTACAATGTGTCAACAAATCCTATTGATTTAATGTCAGAAAGTCTCACCAGTGTGAGAATTCTTGCCAGTGTATTTTCACCGGTACCACCACTGCCTTGTATTCTGGGATCTTGTGTCTCTATGCTGGGTTTTTCCTTTGTATTACTGCAGAATATCTTGTTAAAAATCAAGTTTGAATCATTCATTCCCTGGCTTAAAGATTTCTTTAGGTTTTCTATTGCTTTGAATAAAATCCAAACTCCTTAATTTTGCATGCAATGTCCTTCACAGTCCCTCTCCAACCTATCTTTTCAGCTTCACCTTCCACTTCTCCCATTCATGTAACTTTCCTTTTAGCTATAATAAATTTTTTCACTGTTTGGAGCATTGAAGGAGAAAAGAGGACCTTCTCATAAGGAGGATATATATGGAATAAACAATTCACTGAATTTATGTATTAATATGTAGTATATATCCTAAAATATTTGAGATTGGGAACAAATCAGTGTTCCTTTCATTTAAAGAGTTACATTAAAATCACCGCTGTTGGAAGAAACTCAGGTATCATTAAGGACATAAAACTCTCATTACTCATTTTCTTCAACTTCAGTAGGAAATCTTATGGGATTGTTTTGGAACACATGCTTCCAATCTGCCACCAGATTTTGCAGCAGGGATTTATGTAATCATGCCATAGCTCAGACTGTCTCATAATTTACCATATGTTTCAATATTTCCAATGTTTTCAAACACTCTTCTCTCTTTCCCACCCCTTCCAGTTCACATTTCTCAGCTTTGTCCTGGCTCTTACCCCACAATTCTCATTCATTTCCCTGATTCATAGATAATCCCTGTTATAGCCTTCTAGTTTGGAGTTAGTTCTATATTGGTTCTCTTTTTGGGACCCTTTTGTAGGCTATTAACATAAGCAGTGCTTAATCCTCAATTTAGAACTCATGATTCCTGGCCTAGGTTCTGCATTCTGATCTCAGTAAATGTTTTTAGGGCTTTGGGCTTGTCTTTTTACCTCTGTTTAAATTTACCAGAGCCAGAAACATTATGGTTTAGTCAGGCTAGCTCCTGTAACGATATAAGATAGCAATTCCAGTAAAAATTTCCCTTTTATTCATCTACATTCATTCATTCATTCATTTAAACCCGGTATTTATCTGGTTAGATCTTTGGAGAATTTCTATAGTCTAAATCTAATCAGTTAAGATGGCTTTAGATAAGTAGCTGGATATTTATGACTGCAAATATTGCTTTTCTGCTTATTTCCTCCTAATCTTATGTTTTTTTAGCTGGTTCAAGGAGTCAAGGCAGCGCAGTGTGTATAAACAGCATATTCCAAGGAAAGGCTTTGACATCAGTCAACTCTGGATCATATCCTAGTTTGCCAGTTGCTAGTTGTGTGACTTTGAGCAGGTCACTTAATGTCTTGGACTCTGTCTCTTTACCTATAAATTGAGTACATTAATGCCTGTTTCATAGAGTTGTGGTGAGTTGCAAATATAATGCAGCTGACACACAAAAGGCATGTGATAAGTGTTAATAGGAAAATAGGCACTATGCATTTTAGGCTTCTTTTTCTGCTACCATTCTGTGCACTCCATCCTCATCTGAGGTTAGATTCATTGGTCTATATGAAGGTCAGTCTTGAGGGTTAGAAGATGAAACAAAAGTGAGAGGAAGTAAGAACACAGGTGAAATTCATCTGGGTATTTGTCCTTGAACATTTTCTTTACTAAAGCATTTTTGAGACTGTTAACAGCAAATTGCTCTCTTGAGGCCAGAGGTGTTTTTTTGTTTGTTTAAATTTTTTTTTATAAACAACATGCTGAAAATAGTTTAACAGAATCTCATCTTTGCTCTAGTCTTGCCATGAGTAATCTGACAATTACATTTTAAAAGTCTTTTTATAACTATTTAAGAATAATAGTTAAATAATTATATAATTAAATAGTTAAATAATTAAAAAAATATTTGTTTTTAAAATTCTGTGAAGCTTATCCTAAAGTAAACCTTGCTGTGGCCTTATCATGCAGTTTGACAAGTGTATATTTCAAGGCTGTTTATTACTTTTTCAAATTTGATCCAAATAGTAGTATTCTTAAATTTACTGAAATCACTTTCTTTCAAATATTTTCACCTACAGCTCTGATTACGTTATATAGAAATAGAAAGTTCAAAGACTATTCATTTTATTTCAGTTTTTATTATAAAAACTTAATAATAATAGACATTTTTTAAATGAAAAAATTATGTATAAGTTCACCACTCTATAAAACCATTTGTTTTTACATCTTGTAGTTTTTATCTATATGCATCATATTTTATGTAGATGGAGTTATAGTATATGTACATTTTATATTCTGCTTATTAATTTATTATAAGTGTTTTTACTTAATAGGATATTATAAATGTTTTTTTCCATGAATATGTTTTCTCAACAGTCCACCTCAGCATCTGTCATATGCCAGGTATATTCGAATAAATGAATTCCCCTCCATTCTAGTTTTCAATACTTGCAGAAAATTTCAAAAAAAAATTTCTACATTACACTATTCATTTTTGCTGTACATTTTGCCTTCATCTCTGCTCTGGTGTCAAGCCAAATGTGGGATACAGCCCTATTTCCTGGATTCTAAAGTTTTACTGGTATTGGGCTGCTGTGTTAGTAGCATTTCTCTGGAGATTTGGGGATAATGATGATGAGCTTTCCACACAGTGGATAATTCAAAATTAAATTAGGCTTTCCCATTCTTAAAAAAAATCTCTTTGAGCATTTCTGCTCACCTATGGCCATGTCATTAGTCCCCACTTCTTCTTGCTCTACCTTTCTTCTCTCTTCTATTTCTTCTCCACTTTCTAATTTCTGTTATATTAATTTTTATACATATCAGTTTAGCTATTTTTTTTTCCAATCTATTACATGTTGGAGTTCCCCTTAAGCTCTGATGTAGCTTATCAAGGTATTTTCCTAAATGAACACAGTTTCTTTCTAAAAAAAATCTTTTATATCATTTGGTACAGTATTTTCCCTTCATTCTGCTGCATAGGCTTTTCTATAAATTGTTGTTCAATTGAGTTTCATTGGTCTTTAGGGGATTTCTTCAGACTTAGGTTCTAAGTAGACGTGAATAGTATTAAGATTTGGATAAGGGTTTTACTGCATCTACTTAAGAAAAAGGTTAAGAGGCATTAGATTGATATAATAATTAGATTTCAACAATTTTTTTTCTTAAGTTCATATAGAGTAGAGTCATACTTTGATTAATAAATCCTTTGAGGATATAGTTCCTATATAATAGCCTCAGTAAAATAGAAAAAAAAAATCATTAGGCATGAGAAACAAGATTGTTTTAATTCTTGTGACCCTAAGAGAATGTTACTAATGACAGTGCAGTTTCTATTTATCTGCCCAAGTTTGATGATAAAGGGGGCTGGGCCAAGGTAAAGCAGTGAACTTGGTGGAACCTATCTTGTATTCTTCCTAGTTTTCCCATTTGATACCTTTTCACCACTTACAAATGACTTTTTCCTTTGAGCATTTACTGGTCTCCTACTCTGTAATCTCACCTTAGTTCATAGCACAATAAAAAATAAATTTTTTCGGATAGCAAATAATAATACAATAACCTTAAATTTTCCAAATGGCCAATAATAAAGTTATAACCTTAAACAAATATTTATTTAAAAGTTAAGCCAGTTATTGATAAAACTTACATTTATGTGGAGACCGAGGGCAGGAATTATGTGTAATATATTGCTCTATTCCTCCTTGAGCTTAACACAGGGCCTGACACATTGTAGGTGCTCAGTAATGACTTAATGAAGGAATTAAAAACATCTTGTTTAAAGAGTTTCAAGAGATTGATAGAAGAAATGAAGAGGTACAATGACAGGGAATTTTATGATCATATTAAAAATACTTTAAAAGCTGACCCTGAATGTAAACTATAATTAATCATTTTGGTGTGATCAGGAATGAGGATGGAATGTATATGCTTGTGTGTGTGTGTGTGTGTGTGGGTGTGTGTGAGAGAGATAGAGAGAGAGAGAGAGAGATGGGAGAAACATATGGGAGGTGGTTTACTTTTGACTCTACAAGAAAAAGAGTGGATGTCTTGAGTCTTCAGTGTCCATTCTATGTTAATGTATTACCTGCCAAACTGTTCCAATTCTATCCCTTCAATTTTGGATTGAGCATCAGCTCACTTGCCACCTATTATTTGCTTAGGAAAGAGGTGGTTTGCTTTGACTCCAGCCACTTCTCTGGAGGAAGAAGGAAGACAGGAGACAAGAAAGTATGTGAGGAACACAGGTGCATAACAGGGTCTTGCCCAAGGACTGAAAGGGATTGTGTGTCTGTCTGTGTGTGTGTGTTTATGGTGAGTTAGGATTGAGTCATTCTGTGACCATTGGTTATTTTCCTTATATCTGTCTTAAGTAAGGAAAGTAAATAAGTTGAAGATGGATCGTAGTAGGTGGGGGCCAGATAAGGCAGAGGCTTGTATGACATGGCAAAGAGTTTGGTTTTATTCTTTTTATAATGATAGTTTTTTTTTTTTTTTTTAAGACAGGATCTCACTCTGTCACCTAGCCTGAAGTACAGTGGCATGCTAATAGCTCACTGTAACCTTGAGCTTCTGGGCTCAGGTGATCCTCCTGCCTCAGCTAGGACTATAGGTGTGTGCCACCACACCTGTCTAATGTTTTTTATTTTCTGTAGATGGGGGTCTCGCTATGTTGCTATAATGACAATTTAAGAGGGCAGGTCAAGTGGTATGGTGTGGGGGAAAGTAATGGTGGAGAGTGTTTTAGAGTAGGGGAAGAGAGGTAGCAGGTTTCTGGCTCAACAACAGTTCAGCTTTGAACAAATGTGAAGTTTTGTTTGTGGTCCTCAGTAAATAGATGAAGTTGTGTCTTCAACTAGCATATGTTTTTTCTATTTTCAGATGAGTTAAGATATTTAGATATTGTTTTATTGCTATCTTCCAAAACATTTACTAGGCTTCTCCTTTTGCTTATGGGATAGTGCTGGTACATTTGAAATGGTATAGCCAGGTGTGGTGGTGCATGCCTGTAGTCAAAGCTATTCAGAGACTGAGGGAGGAGGATTCACTGAGCCCAGGAGTTCAAGGCTGCAGTGCACTAAATACACTTCTAAATAATTCAATAAAGAAATCACAATTGAAATGATACATGAGGTATAACCTAAAGGTAGAATTATAATTTCTGTTTTAATTAAAATTGTTACTTGCCTTGAGTCTTTAGGGTTAATGTGATTTTGCCACTTAAGTGGTGAATTATAGTAGTGTTTATGGAAAATATTTTCTAAATATTGATAATTATTATTATAATAAAAATTGGATTTTATTTTAATATAGAGTTATAGTTACTGAGGGATTTTTTGTTTTTGTACTTGGAATGCTGATGGTCCAACTTCTTTTTTGCCCTGAGTGTCATTAAAATAATGGCATAGGTATAATTGGTATGCTTGAGAAATAGGCCAAGAAGAAAAAAGAAATTGAAAAGAGAGAGTATAGAGAATTGGAGTGGATGAATGAGAAAGAGGGAGAGTGGACAAGAAACACAAAGATGACAAAATTGAAAAAGAAGGTCCATGCCACCAAAAGTTGTGTAATTAGGAAAAAAAAAAGCCACACTAAATATTTTAAACAAAGAAAATTTAGTGTAGTGAATTAATTACAGAAAGTATTGGTAGGACTGGAGAAGCAAAAAGTGGATGATGAATTTATTAAAAGATCAGCAACCACAGAAAGACATTACTACTCTTAGGGCTGGGAGAGAAAAAAGGAAAATGGTGTTAAATTAAGCTGGTAAGTGCTATGATACTAAGGTTGTTGGAATACTACTGCTGTCCTTGAAGATGCTGTTGCTTTGTAGGAAGCCAGGAGCCTGCACTTCTATTGATCCAGAAAGTGTATAGTCCTGTTGATGATGCTAGACTCACCTCAGAGGATGCTGGAGCCTGCAGTCACTCCTATCCCTGCCAGAACTGCACTGCTATTGCAGTAGTCAGCATTTGCATTGTAGTTATCTGGTGCTACTACTGCTGTTAGAGCCAGAGCCCATGAGCAATCTTCTGCTGGGTTTCTTGGGACACTACTATTGTCCTTGCAGGAACCAGGAACAGGAGGAAGAAAATAAAATGATTCATCTTCTTCTGCCATCAGTTTTCACCAATGTTTCCCAATGACAGACCATAATTGGAAATCAACTGTCAAAGGCATATGAAAAATGTAGTCTGTAGGCTTCTAGCCCCCTGAAATACAGAGGAGAACATGGAAGGGCAGGAATGGAGATGAGAGCCAACAAGGAACCAGCACAGGGAGAAGTTATAAAATACTTATTTTTTAATTAGAAACAGTTTTCACATTTTTCTGAACATCATCAAGACCTTTTCTTCATTTTTTTCCCCTGGGTAAAAGAAATGATTAAGTTATAAGGGCTGGTAGAAAAACTTTGAAAGTGAGATAGTTTTCCATTGAGGTATTATTTAGGATATTTTTGTTTCAAGCAACAAAAGTGGACCCTGGTGAACTTAAGCAGAAAATAAATTTAGTATAAGGCCAATGGATAGCACTTAGAAAAGATGAATAACTAGTCCCTGGAAAAGACAGAAATTAGATTAGCTCTGGATAGCTAGTTTGCAGAAACTAATGGATGTCCTGTTTAATATGTAGCCTGCAGTTAGTATGGATCAGCTTCACCATTTGCTGCTTAACATTACATTACCAGGAGAGAGGCAGTCTGGCTTAGCTTGAGTTAATTACCCATCCTTGAACAGATGAAGGTATGGCACCTTGATTGACAGCTACATTAAAACTGTATTCAATAATTAAAGACTAGTTTGTCAAAGAAATTTTGAGATACAAGAGGAGAATAGATACCAAGCAGGTAAAACACACAAGATATCTATTAATTGAGGCTTGTTTTGATTAGCAGTAGATAGGTCAAAACCATAGTGAAAAGTTCTTGAGCACTTAATATGTAATAGGCACTCGGATGTCTTTTAATAATATCTTTGAGAAAGTTGTCATTATTATCCTCATTTTACAAATGAGAAAAATTGACAGGTACACTTGATGATGGTGGATTAGGCAATTTGGACTAACCCTTCCAGTGAGAACAACCAGAAAAGCTGGATCAAATATAAAAATCATCTGTTTCGAAGTATCAGAGAGCTAACACATCAGTGAAGACCATGGGGACAAGATCATGGAGAAGAAGGAAACTGAAAAGATGAGCTGGACAGTTGAGGCTTCTTTCCTCTAGGGGAATCTGCTGTTTCCAATAGAAGTGGCTGAGAAGTTAAAAAGAGATTTGACACATTCATGGGGTGGGGCTAATGGAGCAAGAGTTTTGAATTCAGGGTCCACTAAACAGGGAGATTGCCTGCTAAATTCCCCAGACTTTGGGATGAGACCTGAAAGGATGTTGGGTCAGAAATAGAATGGTCTACATACAGAATAAAACCAGTTTAGAATCATCTTAGCCATTGATTCCATTAAGTACATTCAGGATTATTAATGATTCTAGTCATCTGTTAGAGCAAAATTAAATCCTTTCTGGCAGAAGATAGTGTCATCTTAGGCTTCAAATAGTTTCTACAGTTATTACTTTGAATATCTTGCATGCACACAAAATAATCAGGCATACAGGAAACAAGATCATATAACCGAAACCAACAGAAACAACAGACCATAGCAACAGACCCACAGGGGATTCAAATAATGGAGTTTGCAGACACTGGCTTTAAAAAATGAATATGTTGAAAGTAGCAAAATGCAAGAGTGAGGGTTTTGGCAGATCATTGGACATCATAAAAATAAAAAATATAAAATAAAAAGCATAGAACTGAAAAAAGCAATAAATGAAATTAAAAACTCATTGAATGTATTTAACAACATTAGATAAAGATGAAGAAAGAAATAGTTAACTGGAAGATAGATTAGGAGAAATTATGTATGATAAAACAGAAATGTGACAGGATGGAGAAAAAGAAAACAAAGAATGAGAGACATAGGGATAGGTACAGTTGGAGTTTCAGAAGGAAAGGAGAAAGAGAATGGAACAGACACAATATTTGAAGAGGTAATGGCTGAGATTTTTTTCAGTACTAATGAAAGACACCAAGACATAAATGCAAAAAGTGCTACAAAACCAGGAAAAATAAATACAAAGAAAACGACAACTAAGCATATCACAATAACTTCCAAAACCCAAACCAACAAAAATCCTAAAAGTATCCAGAGGAAAAAACTAGCTACTTTCAAAGTAGCCCCAATAACATTTATAGCTGATTCTCAACAGAAACAATGGAAGGCATAAGACAATGGATTGATGTCTTCAAAGGACTGAAGGAAAAATAACTTAGAATTTTATGTCTAGTGAAAATATCTCTCAGAAATAAAGGCAAAATAAAGGACATTACAGACATATAAAAACTGAAATATATCCTCAACTTCCCACACTTAATGGTAATTCCCAGCTTTCCTTTGGTATTGGTGGGAATTGGTTCCATTACCCTATGTAAATACTAAAATTTGTGAATGCTCAAGTTCTTTATATATTAATATATTATTATATATTTATATATTTTAAATATATATTTATATATTAATATATTATTTATGTACTATATGTTTATATATATTTATATGTTAATAAAATTGCATATATGCACATCCTCCTGAATACTTTAAGTCATCTCTAGATTACTTTTAACACAGAATACAATGTAAGTGCTATGTAAAGTTATTATACTATATTTAAAAATGTGTATTATTTTTATTGTTATATTATTATTTTTTAATTTTTTTGAATATTTTTGATCTGTGGTTGGTCGAACGCATGGAAGCAGAACTGATGGATATGGAGGGCTGACCATACTAAAGAATATTCTTCAGATAGAAAGAAAATGGTGTCAGATAGAAGGCTAGAAGTGGAGGAAGAAATGAAAAAAGGTGAAAAGGATAAATGGAAATTAATATTGACTGTAAAACAAATAAATTGATATATTATGGGGTTTAAAATATAGGATGAATTAAAAATACATGATAGTAACATATACATTGGGACAGGGTAAAAAGAATTAAATGGTTTTAAGTTACGTTGCCAGGAAGAGATAAATGTATATATTAGTGTTTGAAATTAATTGATGTGGACAAATTCCTAGAAAAGTATAACTTACCCAAATTGTTACAAGGAAAAATAGAAAACTTGAATTATCCTGTAACTCTTAATGAAATTAAATCTGTAATTTAAAATTCTTCCCACAGAAAAAATTTTAAGACCAGATGGCTTACTGAACATGTAAGAAGGAAATAACGTTGATCCTTAACTCAGAATAGAAAAAATTAGAACAATTTAAAATTCATTTTATAACATTAGCAAAACTTTGATACCAAACCTGAAATTACAATAAAGAAAAATTATGAGCTAGATTTTACTCAGGAATATGGATGCAAAAATTATAAAAAAGGAATTGGCAGAAATATAACAAGAAATAAAAAGTATAATAGAACATGACTAAATTGTATATATTCCAGGAATATAAAGTTAGCTAAGCTTTTGAAGATCAGTGTAATTCATAGCATTAACAGAATAAAGGAGT
Source organism: Avahi laniger (assembly GCA_963575035.1). Lineage (NCBI taxonomy): Eukaryota > Metazoa > Chordata > Mammalia > Primates > Indriidae > Avahi > Avahi laniger. Next base: position 7,875 of record CAUYSK010113198.1, on the reverse strand, counting down.
AAAAAAACTATGATAATGTCATTAGAAGCAGAAAGTGTATTTGATAAAATCCATTATCGATTTTTCTTTTAAAAAATCTTGACAAATTAGGAATTGATAGGAAAATAGTTAATTTGATAAAAAATGGTGCAAAGATATTATCATCTCACCATTTCTGGTTGGGTCTTAGCCAGTATAATAAAGTAAGAAAAAGAAATACATTATATAGGGCTTGGGAAGAAAAACTTTTAATTATTTATGAGTATTGATATGTGGAGAATTAAAAAAAATTTAGATATACTTTTAGAATTAATAAGGATTTTAGTAAAATTTCTGGATACAGTTAATATACTATATATTATAGAAATAGAGTATATTTCCATATAAAAACAACACCTGAAAATAAATTTAAAATATGACATGATTTGCATTAAATAAGTATAAAGAAATCTAAGGAAAGATGTGCAAGTGTTCATCTACACTGAGAACTATGATACATTATTTAGAGAAATTAAAGAAAAATTAAATAATGTTGATAGATTGGAAAGCTCAATGTTAGTGAATGCTAATTCTCCTGTAGTCCATTTTTGTGTTGCTTTAAAGGAATACCTGATAGTGGATAATTTATGAAGAAAAGAGGTTTTTTTGGTTCATGATTCTCCAGGTTGTGCAAGAAGCATGGTATCAGCATCTGCATCTTGTGAGGGCTTCAGGCTGCTTCCACTTATGCCAGAAGGCAAAGGGGAGCTGGTGTGCAGAGACGGCATGGTGAGACAGTAAGCAAGAGATAGGGGAAGGAGGTGCCAGGCTCTTTTTAACAACCAGCTCTTAAGGGAACTAATAGATCGAGAACTCACTCATTACCACAAGGATGCCCCCTTGACTCAAACAGCTCCCATTAGGCCCCACCTCCAACATTGGGATCAAATTTCAACATGAGGTTTAGAGGGGCAAATATCCAAACCATAGCACTGCCCAAGTTTATCTATAGATTGAGTGCCATCCCAATGAAAATTCCAGTTGTTTTTTATTTTTAAATAAACTGATAGGCTAATTCTGAAATTTATATGGAAATACAAAGGCCAGAGAACAGCTAAAACATTCTCTTAGATTATACAGAAGTCCCCATCCTTTTTGGCATCAGGGACTGGTTTCATGGAAGATAATTTTTCCATGGACAGGGGGTAGGGTGAGGATGGTTTCGGGGTGATTCAAGCACATTACATTTATTGTGCACCTTACTTTTGTTATTATGACATTGTTAACCTCTCTGCTAATGATAATCTGTATTTGCCGCCCCTCCCCAGCACTAGCATCACCTCCTCAGCTCTACCTCAGATCATCAGGCCTTAGATCCTCAGAAGGAGTACACAACCTAGATCTCTCACAGGTGCAGTTTACAGTAGGGTTCTCGTCCTATGAGAATCTAATGCCATGGCTGATCTGACAGGAGGCGGAGCTCAGGTGGTGATGCAGGCAATGGGGAGTGGCTGTAAATACAGATGAAGCTTTGCTTGCTCACCCTCTGCTCACCTCCTGCTGTGCAGCCTGGTTCCAGGCCAGGGACCACAGAATGGTACTGGTCCGTGGCCCGGAGTTGGGGACTGCGGTCTTAGAAGAACAAAGTGAAAGAAATTGCTTTACCAGATATTAAGAATTATTAGGATTCTACTATAATTAAGACTTTGAGGTAATGGTGGAAAGGTAGGCAAATAGACAGTGGTACAGAATAGAGAATCCGGAAACAAAACTGTAATATGAACATTTGGATTTATGACAAAAGAATACAGCAGAGCAGTGGTGAGAGACTCTTTTCAATAACTGGTACATAGCCAACTGGATACACTTGTGGAAAAATTTATATTTTAACACCTATCTTACACTATAACCAAATATCAATTCCAGATCTATTAATAAATGTGAAAACTAATAAAGCTTCTAGAAGATAATTTAGGAGAATATCTTAGTGACTTTGGAGTAGGGAAAGAATTCTTAAACAGGAGAAAAAGCAGTAACCATTTAGAAAATGATATATTATATTAAAAAAACTTCTATTCATCAAAAGATATTATTTAGAGAGCACAAAATTAGAGAGTTGAAGATATTTGAGAATTTGGGTGAAAATCATGTGTCTAGAAATACACTCACACTATCTTTTAGATGTAGATATAGTAGGCATTGTAGCAGATACTTTCTCTAGTGAGCTATTTTTGTGTTCTTTAATATGGTTGCTCACATAGGATCATTTAAAGTTCTATCATGCATGTACTGGATGTAATTTAATTATTATTTTAAGTAAGTTAATATAATTAGTCCACAGGGACTGTGCATTTATCTATATTCTACTTATTATACTATAATGAAATGATTTGTGTCTGTCTCATTTGATTCTGAGCTATTTTAGATATTTGCTCTATCATATTTATTATATAGTTCGATTCATTATTGTTTGGTGGGTAAATGAATAAATGAATGTTACTTATTTAGGTTGGTGATGATAACCATTAGTGGCAAGCTATAAACACAAGATTATTTATGATGTTACAAAAGAGAAATCTGGGCCATTTCTGGTTAACCAAATTCAATTTACTCATATATTAAAAATCAGTGACTATGAAGTCAGAAAATATGAAAGATTTTCTCTATCTTCCCTGAGAGCTATATTTGATGGTAAATGAAAAATAGAAGTGAGCATTGTGCTAGGAGTCAGATTATCTACCTCTTCCATCTGTTAGTTCTGTGGTCCTTGTTCACAAAGTTTCATACCTTTGTTTGTAAAATTAAGAGGCTGGGCTACATTTTCTCTATGGCTTTTTCTCACTTTTAATGTGCTATTATTCTATTATTAGAAGAACATTTAATTTTTACCCACTTGTTGCATAGGAAGCAAATCACTTTTACTTCAGATTTTACATGATTATTGAAATATAGCACTTTTAAGAAGAACTGGAAGAGTACATGTCCAATATTTGCTAATTATTGTAACATTCTCTGTTCCATGATTATGACTTTAAAATTGTATCTGCTATAGATGATACATTTAGAATCAATACTTAATGCCATTTAAAATTATGTAAAAAACTCTAAGAAAATAATTGGTCACACTTTGGATAACAGCATATTTATTATGACGCTGGTTAGTTTTATTGGATTCAGATAAACAGGATAAGTTTTGGAAGCAGACAAAGTTGGCTTGGAATATTTCTTCTACCATTTATTAATGTGGCCTTTAATAAGTTATTTGCTCTGAGAGACAGTAATTTGGGGTAATAATATCTAACTTATAGCATTGTGAGAATTAAATGAGAAAATATATGAAGTGTATAATACAGTGTGTAACCATAGTATTTGCAATTTCTAATTCTTTATTTTCTCTCCTATTATCTCTTTAATGATATTTAAGGGGGCCTCTGTACCTGAGGCTACATACATAAAGATAAGAAAAATAATTAGAAATGACACACTTCAATGTTCAATAATGAACTAAATTAATTTATTTAAATGTTAAATAATTGCAGTTGATTTAGGCAATATATACAATAAAGTACAATAATATGCAGATATAGCTATTGTGTGCTTCTAGTGTTAATTTCCAATTCTTCCTCATTAAGTAATAGTAAAGTGCTGAGCCAGGTATAGATGAAGGAACTAGCTTTGTTATGGTCCCAGCCAGTTCATCTTTTTTTAGTTTCTGGCTCTTCATTGTTCACAAATATGATCCTCTGCTTAATTCACATCTACTTTTCACTCATTACATCACAGAATTATGATTCACTAGGTCTGAGATGTGATCCTAGGAATGAAGGAAAAAGTTTTCTAGGATGTTCTGATTTTTCCATCTCTCATTCTATTGATTGGTTTTGGCCAGGGGTCAGGAAATACTACCCATGGGCCAAATCTGATCCACTCTCTGGTTTTGTACCTATGAGTTAAAAATGGTGTTTACATTTTTAAATGTTTCTAAAAAATCAAAAGAAGAATCTGACTATGAAAACTGTGGAATTCAAATTCCAATGTTAATGGAGCAAAGCCATGCTCATTTATATATGTATTGTCTAAGGCTACTTTTGCACTCTAATAGTAAAGTTGAGTAACTGGGACAGTGACTATATTGGCACACTCTTCACTTTGCACTGCTGTTGGGTCCACTACAAATTGCAATGATGCAGTTGTAACTCAACAACATTTTGAGTGCCACGAGTATAGCTGCTCTGTGACATTTAGTCCTATTTGTTTTTTAATTATCAGTGAATACCCATCATGTCAAAACAATAAAAGAAGAGAAAGTGGACTTCAAATGTTTTTAAAGCAAAATGGAATGTGGATTATTTTGTTGTCAAATTTGATAACAAAACATTGTATTTATCATGTATTGATTTATTTGTGTATTTATTACCTTATACTAAAAGGATATCATGTATGTTGACATTACCAGACTAAGCATCCATTGCAATATTATAAACTAGGAAAATTAGAAAATTTAAAATGGAATATATCATTACAGCAGAATTTCTTTACACAAGTAAAAATGAAAATGGGGCTGCAGCCCAAGTAAGTTTATGAATGGTTCATTTGTTAGCCAGGCAAGAAAATCCATTTACCATGGTGAGTTAATTAAATCATATTTGATTGCAGCAGCTGAAAAAAATGTGTCTAGAGAAAATAAACCTGCTTAAGATTATTAAGCCTTTTGGTGAGAAAAATTTCTCAAAGAGTTGAGTATGTGGGGAGTCATATCTATACATTAAATTAAAAAAAAGGCAATTAAAAAAAGGCAACTGATTTTGAGTGGTTTTCCTTGGCTTTTGCAGAGTTAAGAGATGTTAATACTTTCCTGTTGTTGATTATTTGAGGAGTTAGTACTGAGTTTGAATAAATTTCTGTAAACAGGGTGGAACAGCTAGAGGCAAAAACATTTTCAAAGAATTTCAGAAGACATTAATTGAGTACAGTCTGAAGTGGAGCCTTCTAAGATGTGTTAAAACTGATAAAGATAAAAATATATATGGAGCAGACAAAAGCCTTAGTTGGACAAATTTACAAAGCTTGTGAAAATGTAAGCTGTTTAAAGCTCATGATTATTCATTGTGTTGATTATGAGTAGGTATTCTGCAGAAAATATTTGAATCATCATGTGTTATTGAATCAGTAGTGTCAACAGTGAACTTCATTCCCTGTTGTAGACTTAATTATCATCAGTTCTGAGCATTTTTGTCAGAAATAGAAAACTGAATATCATGACTTACTGTATCACACAGAAGTTTGATGGCTTAGTAGTAGAATTTTATTGCAATTTTTTGAGCTCAAGACCAAACATTGAACAATTTCTGAATGAGAAAAACACCCATAGCCACTTCTATTAAACATGGAATGGCTTTGGAAGTGTGCTGTTGATGCAGAACTGGTAAAGTTTCTGTGTTCAATCTGTAAGTCACATATAAGGCAAAACCGTGCTTATATGTGGAACTTACAAGTTCTACCAGGGAACTTATTTTAGCATGACTCTGGTAAGTTATTTTGGTGACAACTAGTGTTAATCACAAATAATTTCAAGACACTTTATTTGCTTCCCATGCTGTCTGTAGTTACAAGAAGTAGCGAGGTCTCAATTCACACGTACATTTTCAGTGCATATTTTTTCCCAGCTCAAACTATGATTTAAATGGCATTTTTTCAGACTTTGAGGCAAATACAAAGGAAATTTATATATTTCAAAATTTGTTTTACTGTGTAATTGAAGAGCTACCACACAACCTGTAATCTGCAATATAATGACATGCCAAAAGACAAATATCAAGAGAAGACTAAAATTCAATTCTATAAAAATCTTCTAAGCAATGAATATTGTCAATTAAAAATATATTCTAATGGATCGATATCAGTACCTATTTCCTATCTGTGTGAAAAGATATTCCTTAAATGAAATACATAAAGTCCTATTACATATCAGAATTAACAAATGAACATTTGCAATTGGTTTGGATAATTTGGAATACTAATTTTGAATCCCAGTTATGTGAAACGCTATTCCCCCTAAAAGAATTCCAGTATTCTCATTAGAAGATCTGTATTATTACACTCGACTATTTGAATTTTGTCAATAAGAAGTTTGTGGAAATTTGTTTTTTCTTGTTCTAATAGTACTGTCTACCATCCTTAATTTTGCATTTTGACCCACAAAACCTGAAATATTTACTGTCTAGCCTTTTACAGAAAAGAAAGTTTGCCAGCACTTGCCTTAGGCTAAACAAATACCAATAGAGACTTAATCTCAAATCTATACATTATATTGGTTTTCTTCTTTGAATAATCAAGAGGAATTTATTTCTCTTTAGCTTGAAATATCCAGTTTACTATTGCCTTCTTCTGGTTAAAAAAATGTTTTTTGAGGAAATTTTGAGTATACATTGTTATTTACAACTTCAGAATGTGGTTACATATGGTTATTTTCAACAGCTAGCTTCATCGTCACCTTTGAATGTCAGAACTCCTTTCTTTCAGGAGTTTTGAAATTTTATCCTAGTAAAGTGAATTAGCTGTAGTAGAGATTAGGCTAGCAGGAGTAGAGTAAGTGTGGAGGGGTTAGGGTAGTATAAGTGCTTCCTCTTCCCTTGCTATGTAGCCTATCAGTTGCCCTTAATTATTTCTACATAGTTTAGCAATGAGTTATGCTCCTAGACAAGCCTTACCTACACCCATATTCTAAATTTTTGACTCTGATATTAGGAACTACCAGGAACCATGCTCAGAATTATTATTCATTCCATAAAGTGGCAGATCAAATTCAAATATATCTCCAGGATTTTAATACTATAATGTTTAACCCCATTATTTAGTTGATTACAGCCAAAATAACTGATTTGAATACCTGTAGAACTTTGCCAGAATTCAACATTAGCTTTTGGCTAGGTTCCACTAGCCAGAGGTGAACTTTGCCACCTTGTGTGCTTCCTCTCCTTCTTGCCAAACAATGGAGCAACAATTTGACACATTTTGATTAATGATAGGTTTAGCAGTGAGTGATGGGTTAGGAAAAAATTAAAAAGCTTCTGAACAGCCAAAGAAACTGTCACAAGAGCAAACAGACAACCTACAGAATGGGAGAAAATTTTTGCATGCCACAAATCCGATAAAGGGCTGATAACTAGAATCTGCTTAGAACTCAGGAAAATCAACAAGAAAAAATCAAACAACTCTGTCAAAAAGTGGGCAAAGGACATGAACAGAAACTTTTCAAACGAAGACAGAATAATGGCCCAAAAACATATGAAAAAATGCTCAACATCTCTAATCATCAGGTAAATGCAAATTAAAATCACAATGAGATATCACTCATCTCCAGTGAGACTGGCCTTTATCAAAAAGTCCCAAAACAATAAATGCTGGCATGGATGCGGAGAGATGGGAACACTTATGCACTGCTGGTGGGACTGCAAACTGGAACAACCTCTGTGGAAAGTAATATGGAGATACCTTAAAGAGATACAAGTAGAAGTACTATTCGATCCAGCAATCCCATTACTGGGCATCTACTCAAAAGAGCAAATGATACTCCATAAGAAAGACACCTGCACTTGAATGTTTATAGCAGCACAATTCACAATTGCAAAGATGTGGAAACAACCCAAGTATCCATCAATACATGAGTGGATTAATAAAATGTGATATATGTATACCATGGAGTACTATTCAGCTTTAAGAAACACTGGTGATATAGTACCTCTTGTATTCTCCTGGATAGAGCTGGAATGCATTCTACTAAGTGAGATATCCCAAGAATGGAAAAACAAGCACCACATGTACTCACCATCAAATTGGTATTAACTGATCAACACGTAAGTGTACATATAAGAATAGCATCTATTGGATGTTGGGCAGGGGGGAGGGGGAGGAGGG
>CAUYSK010113196.1:0-48172 GCA_963575035.1 Avahi laniger | reverse complement strand
TATGTGGTCGCATGTGTCAATAGTTCTTCATTTTTGATTTCAGAGCCGTGTTCCACTGTGTGAATGTGCCCACATTTAAAACAGTTCATACAGTTAGAAATAATTTTAATCATGACAGAAGGAAACACGCTTTTTTTTGGTTGAGTAATCTGTCTACTGAATAGTATAAATGATATTCCAGTTTTTATATAGCATAATATAGCATCCCGATCAATCATAGAGTATTGATCCTTTCTTTTTTCTCTAGTTAATCAGTGACAGACTATTGTGTAGCTTTTCCTTCAGTGGACATGTATCCAACATATTACTATTTTTTTAAAATTTCTTTTCTTTTTTTTTTGAGACAGAGTCTCGCTCTGTTGCCCTGGCTGGAGTGAGTGCCATGGCGTCAGCCTAGCTCTCAGCAACCTCACACTCCTGGGCTCAAGCGATCCTCCTGCCTCAGCCTCCCGAGTAGCTGGGATTACAGGCATGCGCCACCATCCCCGGCTGATTTTTTCTGTATATTTTTAGTTGTCCAATTAATTTCTTTCTATTTTTTTTAATAGAGACGGGGTCTCGCTCCTGCTCAGGCTGGTTTCAAACTCCTGAGCTCAAACAATCCGCCCGCCTCGGCCTCCCAGAGTGCTAGGATTACAGGCGTGAGCCACCGTGCCCGGCCCTTTTTTAAAAATTTTTGATCATAGACTCTTTAGAAACTAAAGGCTGGATTAGAGTTTATCTAGTATCTTGTTCCTCCTTCTAATAATACCCCTGACAGGTGGTTAACCTACTTCTATAAGTAATTATTTTACGATGCAGTCCATTCCCTTGTTGGACACTTATTCATGGCAACATTCAGTCTCATAATGAGCTGAGCTGTGCAATGTAGTTCCCACCCACAGGCCATTAGTTACGTCCTCTGGGGTAATACATTCATATCCCCAATGCCAATCATGTGTCTAGAATTATTGTCATAATTTTTTTCTTTTTCGAGTGAAATAACTTATTTATATCAAATCACATGTATAATCTTAATAGTATAAACATAAGACTAACCAGCTTTAACGTGGACAAGTTTCAAAAAGGACCTAGTGTTGCAGGGTTTCAATATGTTAAGAACATGATCCAAGATCCAGGTCTCACTCTCTTAAAAGTATTTTATATCTATATATGAATGTATATATGTAAAAATAGACAATTTTTAAGAGATAAATATAAGAAAGCAGGCTGGCATAGTAGCTCACGCCTGTAATGCTAGCACTTTGGAAGACCGAGGAGGGAGGATTGCTTGAGGTCAGGAGTTTGAGACCATCCCAATCAAGAATGAGACCCCATCTTTACCAAAAATAGAAAAATTAGCCAGGCATGGTAGTGCATGCCTGTAGTCCCAGTTACTCAGGAGACTGAGGCAGGAGGATCGCTTGAGCTCAGGAGTTTGAGGTTGCAGTGAGCTATGATGATGCCACTGCACTGTATCCCAGACAACAGAGTGAGATACTGTCTCAACAAACAAATAAACAAAAAAACAGAGATCACTGTAATTGTGCAATCCAGAGATAACCATTTAAGACTGCTGTGTTGCACAACTTTAGAGGGTTCCAATTACAGTGACCTCTATTAACACATTTGTGTATTTGTATATATTAATCCAAACATATATTCTCAAATGGAATTATGCTGTACATTATCTTGAAACCTTCTCTTTAAACTTAATGTCATAACCATAGATAAATTTTATGTCTTTAAACATTTCTTGATAACATTATTATTTGCATTTTTGCCTAACTTTTTATTTTGAAAATGTTGAATTTTACAGAAAAATTGAAAGAATTTCAATGATCACCCATATACTCTTTACCTTAATTCTGTAATTACTGCCTTTTTGCCACATTTGCTTCTTCTATTTCTCTCTTTCTCTACACAAATGCACGTGTGCATGTGCACATACACGATTTGTTTTTGTCATTGTTAAACTATCTGAAAGTTAAGCTGTAGTAGACATCATGATGCTTATCCCCAAGTCCTTCAGCATGCCTATCCTAAGAACAAGGACATTCTCCTACATGACCACAATAGCATCACCACGCCCAAGAAATGTAACATTGATAAAAAACATACATTCCATTTTTTAATATCCCTAATTGTCCCCCAAACATCTCATCTCTTAGAGCTGGTTTTAGTTTTTGGTACAGTATCCAATCAAGTTTGGCTTTTAATCCCTTTATTTTCTTTTAAATTTAGAATAGTTTTTCATTATTTTGAATTTTGAAAAAGCTTAGTCCAGCCATTTTGTAGAATATTCTAGAATGGTTTACTTAATTCCTCCTGAATCAACTTGGATTAAACCTTTTTGGCACAAGTACTATACAGATAATAGTTGTTTTATAATGGGCAATTAATTAATTGATTAACTGACAGTTTTTTAATGAGGAATGAAACTGGTTGATCTTCCTTCCACAGAATTTCATTCTACAGACAAATAGTCATTGCTATGTAAGGAGGCTAAAAGTTTTGGCCACATAGCTGTGTCTGTACCTGCTTCCTGGCACTGTCTGGCAGAGAAAGCTGGTGCCAGTCATTTCTTCTTGGACTTGTTTCAATGGCCATATGACTGAGAGATTGGCATTTATGTCACCACCATTTGTATCATCATGATCGGAACTGATGCATCTTTAGATTACTTCGTTCCTGTAGATCTGGTAATGGTCTGGAGAGCTTTTTTTAACCTAAGATATTCATACATTTATTCAGTCAGTCAACAAACATTTTGGAGCCTCTACAATATGCCAGAGCTAGATAGTGTCAACCTTAACTTCAAGTAGCTTTTTACATTTCAATAACATATATGTGTTTTCACACAATTTTAAGTTTATGGTAGCAATGATAATTTAAAAGCAGTTCAATACACATCACTTCAAATGGTACGTTTGCCAGAGGAACACAGGCTAGAGACCTCCCACGTAGCCTGGAGTTATCAGAGGAAAAAACCAAGCAGAGGTGACATTTTACCTCGATGAGATAGTTCATGACTGCAACATGTAATAAGGGTGCACTTACATTTATATAAATTTTCACAACATCATCAGGAAGCTTAGGCTATTGATGACGTGTGTGAAAATATGACAAGCCAGTTGTGAGTGTTGTGGAAAAATAATAATTTTCTCCCAAATATGCTTTATTCTTTATTATTTCCAGATAAGTTTCACATTCTTCAGGGTGTGAAAAATTCCAGCCCCTTGACTGAAATATTTAAAACATCATGATTACACTGTGTTTTCTGTTTGTTCTTTGTAATTCGTCTCTTCTGTATAGCTTGTATGGGAGGCCCGGAGACAAATAGTTTTAATGCGTATATGGTCTTTTCCACAAAGCTGTCAGGAAGAACTTAGTTCATGTGTAAAATACCTGATTCAGATTTCATTAGTTTGGTAATATGGAAAGCAAAAGAAGTAGATAATTAGAGGCCTTTTATAAACTAGCTAAAGCTGTTCTTGGTTCTAAAATTGGGAGGGGGGCGTCATGGAGCCAGCAGGCATTACTGCTCAAGGGAAGCCCTTAGTATGTTTATGGGACGTGGGGTGGGAATACCCGGACCAGGGCTGTATACGTCTCCCGTGGGCCCTAGGGCCCCTTCCTCCATAAAAAATATTAAAAATTGTATTTTACAACTGTGTTAGTATAAAGACAAATATGAGCCAGGCTGGATTCATTATTATGTATCCATTATTATATTAATTTTTCTTCTGATTTTAAAATAAATGAAAATCAAAATATTTTTGCGAGCCTTTACAAGTGTCATGGGCCCTAGGCACTGTGCTTGCTCTGCCTCATGGACTAGTCAGCTCTGAATTGGACACGTTTAGGAGCTAAGCAGCCTTTTAGAAAGCAACTCTGTATGTCCTGGGGAGGAGAGAGAGACCGCTCTTAGTTCCTTATGCTCATTTTTGTGAACCTGTGCATAGAAAGCAGTCAAGGATGCTTATGGTGATAGTACTTTCAAGTTATTATTGCTCCTATAAGTTTAAAAATTATGTAACAATACAGAACTATATGGTACTTACGTATTTTCATTGCGAACTAACATCTTCAGTTTTTTCTTGTCTAATTTATACATACTAGGTGTATAAGATTGATTCTGGGTGGCCGTGATGTAACATGGTTCATCCAGATTCAGAGCATAAGAATTTACTGGGTTTGACCAGAATGGGTGCCACGAGTGTACAAGACTCTGCTAATTTTCTGTGGACACAGCTGTGGTGTGAGAGAAACAATACGAGTCAGACGCGGTAGGAGTGAACCTCCACTCACGAGGCATTGGTACTCAAATTCTCTGAGCCTCACTTTTGTCACTTATAAAATGAGCCTAATGTCTGCCTCTGAAGGTTACTGTGAGGATGAACATAAAGTGAAATAAAATATGTGAAGTACTTTGTAAATTATAAAAGCACTATATAAAGGTACTTAATTAATAGATATATGGTACAGTCATTGATTTCTAGGTTTTTCTCCTAAAATTCTAGGTTTTGCAAAAGTGATTTCATCCAGTTTTGTGGCTGACATGAGTATTATATGCGCTGGCGGGTTTCCTATTTACTGAGGTAACTGGCATGGGGGTCTGTTTCTAAGAGGACATTCGGGAAGCCCCGAGAGCCTCTTCTGTACCCTCTGGGACTATGAATTTCATAAGGGCTATTTATTTACGGTGAATCTTCATAAATAAATAGTTGGCCAGTGTTGGTAGAAACAACAGTGGTCATTTGCTTTGGTTGAAGATTATATGCTGCTTCTCAGGCATTTTATGGTGACTTCTCTTAAAATAAATGTTACACGATCATGTCTGTTTAACAAACTAACAGGCAGTAATAGGACTCAGGGATGATGGAGCCTCAATACCAATAGCATTTTGGATTTTATTGTTTTTAGCGTCCAATGGAGGAATAAAGTCCATATTTTTGTTTTTCTGTATAATTATTTACTGCCGCTAACATTGTTTTGAGCAATATATTAATACTATTTAGCAGGCACTGTGTTTGTCCTTTGGTAGAGGGTTGGTGATTGAAAAAAAAAGATGAATAAGACATGGAACTTACTCTTATAGGTACCACACTAATGCTTATAAAAGTATATGTATATGTTTTAATGTTTGTGTTTCAAGAGTGTTATTTTTCCTTGAGTTTATCTCTTATGAAATAATAATAATAAATCCAAAAGCTTTCTCAAGTAGTTTTGCAGTTATACTTGCGAAGGAATTAGATTTTGTTCGAACTTGCTTTTTGTCTACGGTAGTAATTTGTTTTTAAAATTGGATCATGTTTTGAAAAAAAATCATCTATTTTCTTGGTTTATGTGCATGAAGCCATTGAAAGGAAGTACCAAATGATTCTGGCCAGTCAGTGACATATGTAAGACACTGCTCTTGTCACAAAAGCCCTCTCATAACTTGGGAGTTTTATTTCCTAATGAGTTCTCATCTATATTTTAATAACTTTTTGGTATCCAGAGGGGAAAGAGCATGGGAAATTTTTTTGCTTCTACTAGAGATGAGGGAGAAACACCACCTAATCTCTTCCATTTCGCTATATTAAAATTCTGTGCAAAAAGATGATAGAAATTATTCTAGAAATTCTGAATCTTTGCCATTTGTCATAAATATGTCAGGGCATAAGCCTTCCATTCATAGATTCATTAGCTTTTATGATTGGGAGGGAAGGAGGAGGCAGCACTGGAGTTCTTAGTCGTAGGTGTGCTGTAGAATTTATCCTGTGTTTAAGTCACTTTGCAATAGAAGTCTTTTTCTCACTATGTATTTCAAAATTTGCCTCCACTGTTATTGTGTAGAGTTATAAATAGAAAGTGCAGAGAAGAGATGTCTTCTGGCTTTCAAATGCTCTAACGTTATCCATATAGAGCAATCTGTGTTTTATTACTCAGGATGTGGGCTAGGTTAGGCTGCTGTAACAAACCCCCAGTCACAGAGAACTTTCTAGGAGAAGTCCCAGGCATGTTCCCCAGCGCCATCCTTTTTCATCTCTCTTGGAATTGGGGGATAGTGGCTATTCTTTCCTCAGATGCTCTTCTTTCTTGGTTTCCGTGACCCTCATGAAGATTCTTCTTGCTTCCCAGCTTGCTATGCCTCTGTCTCCAATGGTGCAATTTTCCCCCGGTTCAGCCTTCTACACTTTTCTCTCCATATACTTTGTTCGCTGGAGAGCAAGATCTCCTCCATCTTGGCTTCTGTTCACCTCTGTGGAGATGACTCTTAAATCTGTGGTGTCCATTGTGAAATCTTTCTTAAATATTATACCTTATTTTTAACTGCTGCTGCCTTTGATCCAATAGTTCTGTTAATATAACTTTAGGGGACATGGAATGACAAAACTTGAGAATTAGAAGAATCTTCCGAGTCAGCTTGTCCAGCTTTATTTCCAATTTGACAATCTATTTCTACAGTGTTGCTGAATATTTTCCTTGAATATTTGCTCTGACAGGTAGTTCAGGCATCTAATTTAAGACATGCCTCATTCTCTGTTTTGAAAGTAAATTCAACCACATATTGACTAGAATTTCAAATCCTAACACAATTTACTTTCTGTTCTGAATTTTGGCATAAGACAGAATATTTATTCTGCCATCTGCATTAAAGATCATCAAATGTTTGAGGACCTTTCTCCTGTTGGCGTGTGCTTTCTCTCTCGCTCATGTTCTCTCTACTTCCCAATTTCTCTCTGTCTCTGACTTTTTGGTTAAATACTTGAAAGTTTTCTCTAACACATGACATGGTTCATAGTTTTCAGACTTTCAATATTGTACTTACAATATGAACTCCACAAGGAAAGGACTGCTGTCTTTCTCATTTTTGACCCTGCAACATGTAGCATGGTTTTTGACACATTGTTCCAGAACCTGAGTATCTACTGAACAGATGTTTGAATGAACACATCTTGGTCACAAAACTTTTGATGCCCTTGGCTTTTCCAGTGGTCTTTGTGTTGCTTACAACTGAACCCAATACTTACTATGTAGTCCGACTTGCCTGGAATAGAGTGGTACCAGATTTTGCTGATCTGGAATTCTGTTTCCATTGAGATTATATTAGTAGCTTTTGGGAATCAATGTACACTTGTGGCCATTGAGCTTGTAGTAAAGGTTAAAAAACCATGAAACGATCTTGAGTCAGGTGTTATATTCCCGTATTTGTAAAGTCATTGTAGATCCATTGAATTAGTTAGGATTCTCTAGAAAGACAGAACCAATGGAGACATATATATGCAGTAGGGATTTGCCTCATGTGATTATTACGCTGGACACCCAGGAGAGCCAATAGTGTCAATGCCAGCAGGCTTGAGACCCAGGAAAATTTTTTAGAGTCTGATTTTTTAGAGTCTGAAGGGAGGAGCAAACTGATTTCCCAGCTCAAAGGCAAGAGGAGTTCTCTCTTACTCAGCTTCTTTGTTCTGTTCAGGCCTTTACCTAGTTGGTCCTACCTACATTAGGGAGGGCAATTTGCTTTACTCAGTCTACTAATTAAAATGTTAATCTCATCCAGAAAGACCCTCACAGACACACCAAAATAATTTCACACGTCTGATGACTGGAAGAATTCTGCACAGGCTAACTTCTGGCTCTGTATTTCAAACCTCCTGTCTCCTCCACAATCTACATACTTCTGGTGCCAGATGCTAGAATGTGCTCATGTTGCCGTATGACTTTGGGCCCTGCACCTTTGTGTTGTAATACAACACTGGGTGGGTCTGTATGGTAGTAGGAGTATTCCTGAGAACCAGTCCTACTCTAGTGTGACCACCAACAACTTAACTGTGTAGAGAGAAGTAACTGTGAACCACATAAATACACTCCACTAAACATGAATCCATGTATTTCCAACCTGACTGCTTCTTATCTGAGCCCCGGTGCCATCTGATATGAGGCAAAGTGTGATGGAGGGAAAGTTAGAGTGGAGGGGACAATGGTCTTAGCTCCCTGTGGCTGAAACATTTTACTTTTACAAATAAAAGAATGACTGTGCAGACACATTTCTAGCGCTGCTCCTTGGCATGGAATGTGCAAGCGAGGTGGGCTGGAGCTGCATTAGCTTCGTGGTAAGTCAGCATCTGGTGGTGATGTGAGGCCAGGAGGTAATTGGGTGGATATAGAAAGATCAAGCAGGGCCCTGAAGGCCTTGGTGACAACTGGCTTCTCTCTCTTGAGAGAAGAGCTGGTGGATGGTTTTGAGCAGAAGAGAGTGATCATACTTGTGGTGGGCAGAATACTGCTGCTTCTCCCAAAGATGTCCATGTCCTGGTCCTAGAGCCTGTGAATACATCACCTTATGTGCCAAAAGGAACCTTGCATGTGTGATTGAGTGAAGGATCTTAAGATGGTGAGAATATGCTGGGTTACGCAGGTGGGCTCAATGTAATCGCAAGGATCCTTATAAGAGGGAGGCAGGAGGGTCAGAGTCAGAGAAGGAGACGTGACAACGAAAGCAGAGGTCAGAGTGGTGGGGGCCATGAGCCAAGGAATGTGGGCAGCTTCTAGAAGCTGGAAAAGGCAAGAAACAGATTCGCCCCTAGAACATCTAGAAGGAACTAAGCCCCACTAGCATCTTAATTTTAGCCCCATAAGACCCATTTTTAGGCTTCTGACTTTCAGAACTGTAATATATTTGTATTGTTTTCAGCCCCTAAAATTCGTGGTAATTTGTTGGAGAAATGGACAGAATTCTGAAAGGAGCACTGTGGCTGCTCTGTTGAGAATAGACTTGGGGGCCTGGGGTAGAGGCAGTGAGACCAGAGGGGAGGCTTTGCAGTGGCCTGGGCGAGAGGTGACGGAGGCTCGGACCAGGGTGAGGGCTGAGGAGGGCAGAGGAGTGGCAGATTCTGAATATATACCACCTCAAATAGGTAAATGAAATGAGGCTCCTATTTTTTTCTTTTTGTCTTTTCACACTTAGACTGATATGTACTGGAAGGAACAGCTGAGGTGGGGCTGTGGGGGATGGTCTCTTTCAATGTCCGTGGTTTGCCCCATCCCACGCAGCAGACTGCCTCTACCAGATTCCTTTTCATCAAATGACTGCAGCTTAGCTTGAGGAAAGTTCTTGGCAAAACAACCTACCACACTCCATAGCTTGTATACAGCTGCATAAGTTCCCTTCAGAGCTGCCTGGGACAGGCAGCGATGCTTTTTGACCTCCCATCTGGACTTGCCCTTCCTTTTCTCTGCTTTCTGTGGCTCTCTGGGTCTCTCCTCTGCTTCCTTGCTGTGCAGGTATTTGTGGACATGTCTAACCTTGGAAGATGATCGCTGTCTGGTCTTTGTTTTTCCTTCACTGCCTAGAATGGAGCCTGGCTCAGAGAAGCTCAATAAATATTTCTGGAATAAATCACTTTCTCTTTGCTCCAGCAGATTTTATTTGCCACATGGATTCATGGAGCTGAGATACAGAAACCAATATGTGCTAAAGAAACTCAATTTATAGCCTCATGCATCTTAAAATGACAAATAAGATTTGAAACACAGCTTCCTGTGTGATCCTTGAGATACCAAACAGAGAAGTGAACTCCTCAGATTTCCTTCTTACGTGTCTTTCTTTTATGCCTGGGGCTCTTTTCTTCTTATTTTGTGACAGGTGGCTTGCTTTCCCTGGGGTGGCCACAATGCGTCTCATGGTGGAAAACTAAATGTCTTCCAGCTTCTAGGCTGTTAGGATCCTTGGGGCAGATACTCATTTTTTTTTTTTTCTTTTTGAGTGGGGATGCTGTCAAGAGAAGAAAATGACTATTTTCCATCTTTAAGAGAAAGCATTCTGATCTTAGCCCAGTCCATAAAAATGCATTTTTTTTTTTGCTATAGATACTCAAATTGTAAAAGAATGTAGATACAAAAGAACAGATGTTAAATGGCACATATACGAAAGTTTCCAAGAAAGCAGTCAGTTTTGAGCAGGAGTTTGGGAGAGTGTTCTGAGCGAAGACTGCTCAAAGCCCCCAAGCAAAGGCAGGCAAAAGTCCTAGAACACAGCTCCACAGTGAAGCAGAGACCAACCCTGGAAGAGACGAAGTCACGGGGCCACAGGGTTGATTGGGATGGGGCGTGTGATTTGAAGTACATCCCAGACTACTACATTTGATGACAGAGGCTTCGTCCTCTTCTCCTTGACCTTTGGACCCACGCACACAGCAATTGCAGTTCCCAGTCATCTCTGTGCAATAACACCACCATTTCCCTATGCCTGGAATCTCTTTCCAGCTTCTATAAGGGAGGCTGTTTGGTGTTTGAATTGACTATACCACATAATCTTGCTAGGCCTTTGTTTCCACATCCGTAAAGTGGGTCTACTAACAGCATGTACCTAATGGGACTGTTCTGAGGATTAAGGAAATAATGCATGTGCAATACTTCATGTAATATCTAGCTTTTAACAGGTGCTCAGTGTTAGCTGTTATTATGATCATTATTATTATTATAGTTAAGTCTCAAATTCCAGTTGTGAATCTACACTTACGGTAAACTACATGCCAAGGGCTTACATAGAGATTTTTATTAATTTTTACTTGTGCTTTGTATAATCCAGTTCATGTATGATAGAAGAGGAATGAATTGGTAAAGATTTTATAGTTCTTGGTGAAGCTATAGTGAGCCATGGGAGGAATAAAGTTCCCAATAAATCAAATTTTCCAACTATCTGGACCTGATGAGCAAATTGGCCCAGCCAAGAGGAAAACAAACCCAAGGCCCTTTAGTATTTGTTTGAATCCCCTAACTCCCTTTCCAAGCTTTTTTTTTTTGGTTTATTTTGTGAGGACAAGCATTAAAAAAAATTATGGGAAGATTTTAAAATTTTGCCTCTATTCTCTTTAGTTTTCTGCTTAAATGTCAATAAGTCCCAGGAGCTGCAGGTCACCATTGGGTTTCAATAGGAAACCCCGATTTGGGACACATATTTTTCAATTGTATCAGAATGTGTTCTTGGAGTCAAATCAGGAAATCTTGGAGGCTGGGGAACTCTTTTCTTTAAAGTTCTCCCCACTCATTGTTCTTTCCTCATGTCTTTAATGAATTGCTTTGGCTTCCAACCACACGGACCAGATTGTGAAGGATGAAAGAAAATTAAGAAAGGAAAAAGCTTAAGTTATTGATTTAGCTTGAGAGAATTTTTTCTGAGATTTCTGACCCAACCCAAAAAAACCAACAACAATCCCAAACCCCAAATAACACTCCATGTTTGGAGAAATTCTTCAGCTTTTGGATCAGTACCAACCTTGCTCAGGAAATATCAGTCTATGCCATCGGTATTTTACATAGGACCCCAAATTCTCCATGGTACTTCATCATTTCATGATTTCAGGGCTCTAAAGCCAAGTGCCTGAAGGCTGTTTTCTAAAGCCACACTCGGTGAAGGATAAAATGCCCTGGAGCTAATTGGAGAGAAAGACAGTTGTGTTTATTAATTTGGTACTCATACTTGCTGTGATCACTCATGAGTCTGGTGGAAGTCTCCTAACTCTTGCCCTTACACTTGATCTTATTAGCAGAGCTCCTGCATTCACTGTCTAGTCTTAAATACTAAGGTGTTATGAATTGTTCACAAACTGATTAAAAAAAGAGACATAAATGACCTGTTTTCTCTTTCCTGTTGAAAATGGAAAGATAGATAATGTTTAATTTATTATATTATGATGGAGAAGAGCCCAGATTAGGAGTTGGGTGTTGCCTTCAAGGACCTGGAGTAGAATCAATGGGTGTTTGCCAATTTCCACTGAAAATATTCAGAAAATTACTTCAAGATCCTTTTGGGAAATAATATAAGCAACTTTAAGACTGACTGTCTTACCCTGAGTGATTTATTTTTTTCACCTGTTTGCTATTTTTTAGTTTCTATATAAAAAAGAGTTTTCTGGTATTTTTCTGTTTACAAAGCACTTTCCATACATTTCCTCATTTAATGATTGTAATACAAAGTGACATTGTTTTACTGAGAAATTGAAGGCGAGGTGAGGTTATGAGTTAAAATGTTCTTGTATAGATAGCTATGAAAGGATCCAGGATCTCATTGTCTCACAATCCAGCCCTCTTTTTCTTATATGAGGGCTCTTTCACCAAACTCTTATTTTTATGGGCCTTGAAAATCTCTCTAATAGAACAATAACCTCTTAATTACAGTTAAAAATTTCTAGCAGCGTGGTATTATGTCCTTCCCATCTTTTAAACTTGTGTTTTAGTGATCCAATAACACTTTTGGATGTTCTGGGTGTATCTTCTCTTTCCAAATGGAAAGACAAGCATAAGTGAATAACAGTTTTTTTTTTTTTTAAATCTTAAACCAGAAGTGACTCTAACAAGCCATCAGCCCTATCAGATAATTATTTTGGGGGGAGATAGGGAGCTATAGGTTAATTATCCTGAAACTGGGTTATTCACGTTGGTAAATGTTCCCTAACATTTAACTGATTTATAAATGATCACTTCCTAAAATAAATGAGATATCTTTATTTAGTTATCTTGGGGAATGTAACTGGAAGCACATGACTCAAAGATAAGCATCTGTGAGTGCTTCGTTGATATTCTATTTGGTTGAGGAAGACATCGAATTATATTGCCTTTTATGATTTTTGGGGGAGTGTAGACTATTTCTATCATCCTATATAGAGTCGGACTTTGAAGGCTTAACTGCCTACTTTTCTATATTCTGGAGCAGATTCCAAACAAGTGTCTAAGATAACCTTGCCTCTGCTGATGGCTAGTCTTTTGGATCACTGGAATGATGAAGGATGACATCCTTCCCATCTAAGCACATGTCTTTGTTAGGCTCCTTACCTGTCACAAAATGATGCTAACACCATTACCAACTTGATCTTCTGTTTTCTATGGATCTTGTACTCAGCTAGCAACACAGTGTAGCAGCTCTCCAGGTAATTTCCAGGAAGTTCAATCTCATGGTCACATAGTATTTAGCACAAGTGCAGTTGAGAGAAGTAATAATTAGATTGATTGCTTGAAGGACATATAGCTTATTTATTCATTTGAATACCCTAAAATACATTCCTGGAATTAATTGGATCAGCAGAGAATGAGTATAGACACTATCACTGGCCTATCTGAATTGTGCTTTGGGATGATATCCTTAGGGTTGTTACAAAACACAGCTCTAAAAAACTCGCTTTATGTTGTTTATATTAAACAATGACTTCTTCATGAGGATTTCTTAGAGAAATTAATTTCTGAGCCAAGAACTAGTAATAATTGTACTTTTCTGAGATATTAGTTTATTATTAATTACCTAACAGATTTTGTGAAATAAATGGCAACAGACAGGAATTCCCTTTTTCTGTAGAATTTGTGACCCACCTGAAGCAGGTGTGTGGGACATTATGCCATGCATTTTTGTTATCCATCTTGACTCCAATTGATCATCACATTGCATCTATATTTTCTTCCGCTCTACTTTTAAAATTTAAACTATTATTTTTCCTGTTGTACATTCTAGAGTAGTTGTTTTGGAGATGATTGTATATATAAACACTCTTGCATGTCTGAAAATGTTTGTATTTCTCCGTCACACTTGATTGATTATTTGGCTGGGTATAGAATTCTACACTCAAAAACATTTCTCCTTAAAACTGAAAGGCTTCACTCAAATGTCTTCAAGTATCCTTTTTGCTGATGAGAAATTTCATGTTGATCTGATTTTTGTGTTTTGGGGTAACCATTTTTTTTCCCTCTGGAAGTTTTTAGAATTTTCTGCTTGTTCTTGGGGCTCAAAATTTTGTGAAGATCTGTGGGTCCATTTTCATTCATTCTGATTGGCACGTGGTGGCCCTTTCACAATGAAGAGTTATGTCTTACTCTGGTGCAGGGAAATTTCCTTCCATCTATTTGATTATTTTCTCCTATCCGTTGTTTGTGTTCCCTTCTCCTAAGTTTTCTTTTCACATTTTCTTCTTCTTTGTCATTTTGATATGTATTTTAAGAGATTTCTTCAATCTTATCTTCCATCCTGTCCATCCTACTCTACAGTATGTCCATTAAATATTTTTAATTTCCAGGAACTCTTTCTTCTTCTCTGTTTTCTTTACTCACATCAGCTTGTTCGTATTTCATGGATGCCACATTTTCTTAAATATCTTTGCGGTACTTTTCCCTACCTGTCTTCAGGATTATCTCTTCCCCTTGGATCCCTCTTTTTTGTGCTGTTCGTTTTCCTCAGAATGTCTTTATCTATGAAGGACTAGATAGATTAGTACAGTTGTGAAGGTCTTTTTCCCTGCAATGCTTCTCTTTCAAACAGAAGGCCTAGAAAGCAATCTGCCGACAGAGAGGCTTTTCTGTGGATTAGTCCTGCAGTCTGGCGAATCCGACAACCGCTTCAGGGAGGCAGGCTTTACTAGGGGTAGAATCTGCTATAGCTGCCGTGGAGGGTCAGAGCTGCTTCTCTCTTAGACCCAAACACCATCCTTTGGTTTTCTCCTCTGGCATGTTGGCTACTCTCTTTAGTGGGCAAAGGAGGGAATGTGGGAGGGCCCAACTGGCTCAATTATTATTTGATTACTCTGATGATATTCTGTAAGTAAGGTGATCATATAATTAATCATCCAAACTTTTGAGAGTGGAAAGGGACCCCAGTAACTATTTTGCCAAGACAATAGGTGTAAAGTGGGACTGTCACCCTATCTGTAAAAATAGTCTCAGTCTTATGTTTACTGACTATGACGTTGGGCTCCACTGGAAAGATCTCTCTTCTAATCCTTTTGGCTGGAGTTATTCGTATCTTTTTTTCCCAGTCATAATGATCCCATTTGCTTTCTATTTGATTTTCTAGCCTTTCTTCAAAATTTATAAACCTCTGCTAGCCACTATTGTTTTCCAGCACTGTTATGTTTTTATTCTTTTTTTAAAAAGCATATTTTCTATAATTTCAGTTAGACCTGAGAAGGAAGGGAGGTAAAAGGCATACTTAGTTTGCCATCTTAAATGGGTAGCCCTTTTAACTCTTTTCCTCCACTTGAAATATGGTGGCTTACTATAGTTTAGACATCCTTATGTATCACTTTACTCTTTTTTGGAACTGGACAAACTCAGTGATAATTGTGCAGGAGTGAGCTTGTACGGTAGATCATAAGCCCCTTGGTGGCTACTTTCCTTTCATTCTCACACCTGGAAGTGTCCCACGATGCCTATGAAATGTCAGGCATTAGGTCATGGAACCTCTGAGCCAGTCTCAGTGGGAGGTGTTACGGGGGATTTGTTTTCAGCTTCCTCTTTTTGCAGGATGTGACTTATTGCCAAGAGGGGTTTATATCCCCTCATGCGCTGTGGTAGCACATGGAAAAAAATTAATCTTCACAAAGATAATTCAGACCTAGCATAGTCAGGTTAAAGGTATAAAACTATAGAGATTTAGAACCAAAGTCAAAATTTTGCAGAGCTCAATCGAAGGGATGTAAAATCTGCCAGAATTAATCCATGAAGACTCAGTTCAGAAAAGTGATAATTATTGGAAATACAGAAGCAAAGATTGTGGCTTAATAACAAGAATTTAGAAGAAAAGGAGGATTTCCTGGCTCTAATCAGGTCTTGTAGTACAAAAGCAATTTGGACACCCAGAGAAGGATCCAAATTGACCTACCATAGAAATTACTTGGCTGCTTCGGGCTAGTCCCGATCCTCGTGGAGTGTGGTTACACGCAGATGCTGGACATGATGGTTCCTACGTGGCTCATCAAGTCAAGATTCTGGTGTTGGAGTGGGTAAAATTAGGTACAGAGCTATAGAATTCTGCTCTTGGATGTGCTTCATACAAGTGTGAAATTTAAAAAGGATCACCATCTGAATGTATGTGATCTATGCTAAAGTCAATTAATATACAAATTAGCATATCTGATTTTGATTCACTGCTAAAATTAATCTATAAATTAGATGCAGCAGGTTAGCCTTTTGTCATGCAGAAATATCCACCCTCCCCCAATAATATTCACTATTTTCTTGCCAACAGTTTTACTGCTCCTGGGTTAATGCAGGGCTATATAAATAATTATTTAGCTTTTTAAGCTTTTAAGTTCTCTTACCCTCCTAAGTACCATTTTGGGCTTTGGTATTTCTGCTCTTTTTGAGGGGAAATCTGCAAGAAAGAGAGAATGGTGATTTTATAGCCAGGATTTGAAATGTTTCTTTCAGTGGTTGAGAGGTTGCTTCCTGGTGGGTTCTGGATTTCAGAGTTATACACATTAGGAGCAAGCCCACTCAGGTGTCGTCAGCTGTTCATCTGTCCAGTATTGTTCTTATCAGCAATTAGCTGAGCCAGACAGGAAAACAGAAGCAATCACAGGGAACTGACTTTATTAGATAGGCAAGAAAGCAACCACATAGGTGGATACCAAATAGACAAAACACTCTCAAATAGTAGAAACCCAACTGTAACCTAAGGCAGGGTGTCATTTGTCAGGAGCACTCACTCCTTAGAGGTGACCTTCAGACTTGGGAGTTGAGGGGGGCTATGTAGACATTTCTATTCGTCCTGGACTTTTGGGGAAAAATTAGTTCTTTCAATTTATGGTGCCTTGTATAAGTAGGGGCAGGTGCTAAAATATATTCCTTCTTTTCTTCTCTCCTTCTTCATCTTCCTCATCTCCTTTCTACTTCCAGCTCTTCTTCTCTTCACTTTCCTCTTGCTCTTCCCTTCTCCATCCCTAACATGTGTCTCCGAGTTACTTTCTACCATCCAGTATCCTTTCTCTATGTGGTTGCAGGTGCCTTCTGTAGAATCAGACTCTTACCCCAGTCTCTATACCTTTACCACCTATCACTTACCCAGTTGGAGAACTGTGGGATTAAGGGAATCCTAGGTGAGATGGTCATATGCTTTCCTTGATGTCCAGCATGGACATCTGGTGGTTACTTTGCTGACTTTCTTCCCTTAGATTTCATCATTCCATCATAAACCTTTGGTCAACCCTGGTAGGAACTCTTCGGTAAGCATGGAGCAAGAGCTTCTTACCCTTACTACCAACATGCTCTGCTGGTATTTCTGGGGTACTGTGTTTTCCTGTTCTCTGCAAATTTTTATTTCGGCACTGTCATAATCTTTGGGATTTTTGTCCTTTTATATTGCTATTGCACTGTTGTTCGCATTTGCTTTCAGAAGAGATTTTATTCTTTGGTCACTTCTAGCTAAAAGCAGATCTGTCTCCCCCGATCATGTGGCATTCCTCTCCTTATGTGTGGGTTGCTTACAAATATCACCTTTGGCTCTATGATCATAAGGTCAGTGACCTCATTGGGTCACTTCTGTGTGCGTTTATTTGGCTATGTTATATTTTGTGACTTTGTAGCGAAAGAAAAAAAAATTCTTTCCCAGGATGCATGTGACTTTCAGTGGCTCTTTCTCCTTTAGGAACTACTGCAAGTTAAGAGAAAGGGTCTTTGCTGAGCTGAAGGGACGTAGAAATTGGAGACACATAATGTTTTGCTTTATGGTTGGCATCAGAAAGACAATGAGAAATATTTCAGCTTTCCATTTTGGGACTTTCCAACACTTGTTCCAACATTTAGGCTGGAAAAAGCCAATGCCCTTCAAATTTCAAAGGAAAGAATTCTTGGAACCTTGACAACAATCGAAGTAACCTAAGTGATTTTTTTTTTAATGAATTATATGTTTCTTCGGGCCTAAAATTTAATTTTATACCTGATTTCTCTTTCTCTTTAGAAGTGGAACGGATAGTGAAAGCCAATGACCGAGAATATAATGAAAAGTTCCAGTACGCAGTGAGTAAAACACACATAACACATACGTGCTGGGGTAGGTCTTACCTTAAGGACAGTGGGATTGATGTCTTCTAGAACTTTATGACCTCTCTGAAAACTTTCTTTGTTGGCCCATTTTAATAGCAAGGGGCCATACATTTCCATAAATACAGATCTTAGTAACGTTTACACATTTATTTCTCTCCTGCACCGAGTGGTTGGTATGCTTATGGGCATGGGGAGATGATAAAATATCTTCTTTCTGAAGAATTGATGCTTAGTTCATTTTGCTGCCCATTTGGGTAGTAGAACACACAGAAATAATAAGAAAATTGGCCTTTTTGGTCATACTTGGTGATGGAAGTAGCGATAGTAGCCAATGATCAGTGAATGGCATTTGGGGATTTTCTCTAAGCAACTCAGGCTGAATGTGGAAAAGTGTCTGTAAGAGAAAGTTCCCAGATCCTAAATGATTCTATTCAGGTGAGAATGATTAGTTTAAGTGTGTGGGCTTTAAGCCTGTACTGAACTTTTCTTTTTTTTAAATGAGAGTTTTTTTCATTTACATAATAAATATTTGTTATGTGTCTAAGTGACTAGCACTGTTCTAGGAACTTGGGATACATTAGTGAACAACTTTGCTAATTATGTCATGGGCCCTCAAAAAGATCTTATCCTTTATGACTCAACCTAAGTTACTGCATCTTTTCTAAACTCTAAGATAAATAACTTGTAGAATTGCTTCTGTAGGTGACATGTGGCCTATCAGACCTGTTAAATGATTAAGTGTACCAGCACATTTAATAAAAGAAAATCTCAATTCAAAGAGGGGTTTGATGGCCATTGAAACATCACAGAGAGTCACAGGGGCAAATTTGGCAATGTCCATTAAGCACTGGCCAGAGGAGAGAGAGTTTTGGTCAACGGAGTTTTTAGTATTTTGTTCCTGTTGGCAGGTCTTTCCCATATATAGAGACAGATGCATTGGACTATTGTTGCTTGATGCTATTAGTATTCAGCAGAGGTAGCTTACAACTCCTTTTTTCTCATGCTGTGCTAGTTATGCAAACTTGGGTTATAATTTGATTTTCAATGTAGGTTTCCCTACAGGGATTTAGTATGTTATCTCCATGACAGATTTGTCATTGTAAAACAATATATTGGCACTTTGTAAGCTTGGTTAAAGTAAGTCTGCTCTTGAGAGAAGGAATCCCTCTCAGGAGGCTGATAAACATGCTTCTTTGCCTGGGAGAGGGAGGGACTATAATTCCCCATGGTGATAAATGCCACTCTGTGTGGCCTCCTGACATATGGCCCCTCTGCTCAACACCAGACTTGGCCCACACCTTTCCATCCATTTTACAGGTAGTCCTTTAACTGTAGAGGATGACCCTTGAAAGCCTTGACCATTACATCCCAAATCAGAGGACGAGATATGTGCATGCTTTAAGACCTTAGGGAAAAAAATCCCAATAATAACTAATCTGCTATGGGGTAATTATGCATAAGCACTTGGCTACGTTTACTATTTTCCAGTGTATAACAAGTGTAACAAGTATTTTCTTTCTGTAAGTAGTAGCCCTATAAGGAAAGCCTTATTTTTTGTGTGTTTTGTAAGATGATACAGTCTTTTCTATTTACAGTTATTTTTACTTAATTTATGAGATATTTCAAATTTACAGAGAAGTATGGGAAATATTATGACACCGTGTACCCACCACCTGGATTGAATAGATGTTAACGATTTGCTCTGATTGCTTCAGATCTTTCTTTCTTTTAAAAGTAAAAATATGCTAATGATACAGAGATGGTTTTCTCTTGAACTTTCACGATACTGAACAAATGCACACACATATGTGGCTGTAGCTGTTTTATGCTGGTTTCTTGAATAAGGACAAGGCAGTAGAACAGTATCCTTTGGCCACAGCAGATTGAACAAGGCAGGTCTGTCTCTGAATTAAAACATACCAAGAAATAAAATAAAATCCATTATGGACTGGCAAAACCAAGAGTGATAACAAAAGTTGACAAAGGAAAGGTACAGAGCAGAGGAGGGCACAGTTATTTCAGATGTCAGGAGCACTATTGTGGCTCAGAGATAGTGAGCACCTGTTAGGCTTCCAAAGGATCCTAGGACCCTCAACCAGACCTGGCTGTGTTGCCTTGATTTGGGTACTCCCAATAGGATGGCTGGCCATGCAGTGAGCTGTGGGGCCTCTCTCACCCTCAGTCTGTTCAACTACAAATTGGGGATAATCAAAATACCTATTTCATAGAGCTGTTGTAAGGAGTAAAGTAGAATAACATACAATGACCTTATGAACTAGTCTATGCAGAGCTGGAATTTGAACCTATGACTATCTAATTTTAAGCTTTTTTTTTTTTTTTAAATCATTTCCTAAATGGAATATCCTTTTAAGAAAGGCAGCAGCCTGGGACCTTTTGCTCAGTATTGTCCAGCTTTAAAGAATATCACCCCAAATGGAAATGGATTTGGAGGGACCCCAAGAGATCCCAGGGAGAATGCTCATAATAATTGAAGAAGTAATGTTTCCACCAACAGCCTGGAAAGGAAATGGGAATAAGTTGAAACTTATAAAAAAGATGAAAGGACAAATGGTGAAGTACCATCGAATGTAGTGGAATGAGTATTTTGGAATAAGATGAACAACAGTTTGAATCCTTCCTTTCTCTCTTATTGCTACCTTATGATCTCAATCTATTTATTTCTCTGAGCATAAGTTATACCACCTATGAAATGGGGGATAATTTTCCTCATAGGGTTATTTAGTAAAGTCTTAAATTTAATAATTTATATAAAATACTTGATAATGGTAAGATTAGCTAAATTTATTAGATGCTTATTATGTACCAGGCCCTATGCTAAGCCTTTTCTGTAGATTTTTCTCTAAACCCGACATAGCTATGGGCACGTACTTACAATAAATTTTAGATTCCCTATGAACCACTGGATGAAGTAAGGTATTGGTAATAGTAATGTTAAAAAGATACTGAGAAATTAGCTAAAGTTGTTTTTACTGCTGATATTATGCCAAGAAATGAGCAAATTTGTGATACCAAAGGTATGGAAGTTGCTGACAAATTATGCAGATGATGCAACAGTAGGGAAAGCAATGTACCCAAAACAAGAGAACTAACAATGAAATGATTGTGGGAGTAGGGGACCCCTTCCCAGATAAGCCATATCATAATGATAATAATTCAATGAGAAAATTATTGATTACCTACTCTGTGTAAAACGTTTGATGAGTTCAGGAGATTTTCCTACAATTTCAGCTTAGATATTGACAGACACATGGTTAATTGTGATAACAATAACAAAGATAGTGATAATAATGGCAGCTTAACACATGTAGTGCTTACCCTGTAAAAGGCATGATTCTAAGCACTTTACTGTATTAGACTTATTTAATCTTATAACAACTCCACGAAGTACTTTTATTATCTCACTTTTCTGTGTGAAAACATTGAGATTTCACCTAAGCAACTTATTCAAGGTCACACAGCTGGATAATGGCTCCCATTCACATAGTTGTGAATCCAGCTGTGTACCAGGTGCTTGGCACATATTTCAATCTTCCACAAAATCCACTGAGATGAAGGAGATGGGGCTCCATTTAGTAACTTGTCTAAGTCACACAACTAAAAGGTGGCAAAGCTGGAATTCTAATTCAGATTGGCCATATTCAAAAGCCTTTTTTCCATGATAGCATATTACTCTTTTGACCAATTTTGGCAAACAAACAAAGAACAACAACAACCCACCCCCCCAAAAAAATAAAAAAAAACAACTAACCAGCTAACCAAACAAACAAAAAAAACAAACCACAATCTCATCCCCTTCCCTCCCATACCCATTGGTAAAGTTTTTATACTCTAAAGACAAAGATAGATAACGGAGATACAAAATTTTAACCATGTGGAGCTAAGAATAACCTTAAATCTTACCCTTAGCTTTTGTAGATGAGAACTGGAGAGAAAAAGATACACAAAACTCAGATAAATGGTGTGATTTCTATAAACATTAAACCTGCCAAGCAAACTTTTCTCTTTGAAGGCTGAAGGAAGATGTTTCAATACCTAGAGAACCTTCATTTATCAGCAAACCCTAAAGCTGCAAAGGACATCGTAGGACATTGTACAGGCTTAAAAATGATCCAAAGCACTTTTGAGAGATAAAGGGCTTAGAACATAAACAAAAGACACGGTTAATGGTTCTAAGTAAAATTAATTAGTCAATTAGACATGCTATTGTGGGAACTGGAAAGTGGGAAACATAAAATTACAAGAGGGATTTAGATTGCCAAAACGTGGAAAACAAAATGGGATTGGAGAGTGAAGAGAGAGAGTGGGCCAAGTGCTAGAATTATTATTCCCATTGGAAGGGAGTTCAAAGTTTTCTTGGTTAATAATAGGAATGAATAATAGAAGTAATGAAAATAGTTGTATTAAAATGTGTTAATGTTCAAAATGTTAGAAAAATTGTGAGAGTGAGCCAGGCAGCCAGACTCATCATCCCTAGTGAAAGAATCTCAAAGTGAATGGTAGAAGTAGCGACAACAGTTGTAGTTGTATTAAAACTTGTTGATGTCAGTTGTCCTAAAAAGTGTTACCTTAATTGTAGCTATTTTCTGACTTTGTTTAAAAATAAATGACGATGGAAAACATTGGTTCCCAGTGGTTCCTATTCTCTCTTCCTCTCACACAGGCCTGGGCACGGTCTCCATTCAATTCTCTTGAACTTAAACAGAATTTCAGAAGGGAGATGAACTCATTTAAGTGATGAGAAAGTTATCCTGCCTCAAACTCAGAAACTTCAGGAAAGCTGAACATTTGATAAATTTTATCTGAATGTATTTCAGGTGCAAAGGTAGATTAGAAGTTTCTGAAGAATTTTTTTTTCCTGAGCTGAATTATTCATCCTTTTCAGGAAGTGCATAAGCTTATATAAATTGGTGAAGGTTTAATCAGATAGTTTTGCATGATTATAAAGAAGGCCTTCCATCCAAAAATTATGATTCTAACACTATAATTGATTCCTAGAATCTTAAAATGCCTTGTTGTATCATGGTTATTGGATGGGATCTATTGTTCCTCTCATGATATTTGCGATCGGTAGAGCAACGCCAATTTTGGTTTTCCAAAGTGTTTCTTCAGTCAATAAGCCCAGCAGGCAGTGCTACAGCAACGCTGCTAAGACTTCCTTCAACATAAACCGCTTTCATTTCCCTCACACCCATTTAAACAGGGCTTCGTATGCTTCCACAGTCACTTCTTTTTTCTTTTAACTCCGAATCTAAGGGGTTAAGAGTGAACTAGAAAAATGTGATCCACCATCATTCTGAGTGTGTGAGCTTAGATGGTCACTGGACCTCTTTAGGTCTGCATTGTAATGACGTGTCTGTGTTTCTCTGAGAAAAGACTGGCCTCACAGTGAAATTCCACGTTCCTGTGTGTGTGAGCAAATAGATGATTTATTGTCCCCTTTTTATAGAAATAACAATGATTTTCAAAATTCAATATTCACAAGGCACCTGTTCTCTACCCCACAACATGTATGTTTGTTGCCTTATTTACTTTCCAAAAAGGATTTGAGGCAATGTACAAAAAGCGTATAAAGCTCAAAGGGATAAAAATACATGAAGAGAATGGTGTGTACAAGGTATTTTTTGGGGGGGGTCCCAAAGTGCATGCTAGAAGGACCTGTCTGCTTAGACTAGCAGTGTGTTAAGTGTGACTGGGGTTATTAAGAAAACGGGTCAAATTCTGCTTTCCACCTTCAAGGAGCATATATAGTTTACTCAGGAAGAGAAGCCCACTAGAATGAACCTAATGATAGGCAATGATTAAAAATTCTAATTGTGGCCTGTAAATGTTAGAGAATGGAGAGCACAATGTGAGTGAAAGTGTTTGAGGAAGTTTTGCCTAGGAAATGATCCCAGCTTTGTTTGCTTGTTTGGACCACCAGTGTTAGCAAGCAGAGGCTTGAACAAAAGCCTGTAATTGGACCTAATTTGAGGTGAAGGTGTGTCATGGAAAATTGTAGCTCAGGTAGGTGAGACCAGACTGTTTATAAGAATTTAAATAGGATGTAACAGGCTGTCAGGAGCGGGGGAGTCACAAAGTGAAAAGGGACTTTATTTGCCTTCCAGATTAAGTAGGCCATATACCCATACATTTCTATTGAACAGGGGACAATGAATGGAAATGCCCAGGTTTATATGGAACAGAACTTAGGGGTGGTGAGAGCTGTAGATTTAGGAATAGCTGTCGGAAGGAGATACGTAAAGCTGGGAGAAAAATGGAACTTATTAAGGAGCGATGGCTGAGATGGGAGGTGTGGGAGTGGGAAGTCCCGGTTAGTTAGGGAGTGGGAGGGAAGGAGCTTAAGAAGGAGCAGAGTGAGGATTGGGAACAAAGAGAGAACAGTGGGGTGGAAGTCTTGGGGAGTAGAGCATCTCAGGAGAGAGGAAGTGTTTAACCAGATCTAATGGTAGGTGCCCATGAGGTTATGGACTAAGAAAATGCATCTTTAATTGGAAGGAAGTAACTGGAGGACCTCAAGAAAGCTTTTTTAATTTTTTAAAAAAGTTGAGGTTTGGAAGTCACAGGCCAGAAAAAAAAAAAACTTGTAAAAAAAGGGAAAAGTGGGCTCTATGCCTACTCAATTAAGAATTTGCAATAAAAAGGAGAGAAACAGTATGAAAGCTTTTAGGCTTACTGAAATTTGGAAAAGAATTTTTGAATCAGTCTTCTCACTGATTTTGGCTTTTGAGGTACGTACATAAAATCCATGGAAAGGTAAAATCCCAAATATTTTCTTGGGGAGAGTCGTGGGATGTCTACGTGCCGGGACACATCCCAGTTCTGCTTTAATCCTCAGACTGACAGGAAAATGGGATTTCTCTTTCTTTTCTTCTCGAGCAGCATAGTGACACTGCCAACATGCCACAGAGCCTCACCAATAGGCCTGATAAGCACAGCAATTTGTGCACCAACCTAAGAGTACAGATGATGACAGGCAGTGGGACAAGTTGGAATTAGTCATGGAAAGCAGCAGTCACTTGCATTTGTTATGTGTTCCTGGTTCTTAGTTGTTGCTTTTTTGTGTTGGGGCATCACCATAGTAACAATGGCTTTTTAGCACATTGAAAATGACTTCTGTTTTGTGTGCTGTTATTATCTGTGTATATTATTCTAAGTTCAATATGACAGAGGTTTTTATTTTTTCTTTGTAAATAATTTACTTGTAGGAGAAAAGATATTTCTTGGAGATCTCTCAAATTCGTTTTCTTTTTGGATTCAAGAGTATAAAAGCATAAATATTTTATCTTTTTGACATTTGATTTGTTTCAATAGTGTTATTCCTTGGCTGAGCATTTATCTGATTTCTTGTTTCCTTAATTTGGCTCAACTGTGTTAATCTTTTTTTTTCTTTTTAGCTTCTGCATTCCTATTCCTAAATGTTCTAAAATAGCACATTAAAGTAATTAAACAATCCAGTTAAACTCTAACATTCTAAGGTGTCTGTTACTTACCTTTTCCAGATTGGAGACAGTTTCAGCATCCTCCTAAACTAGTTCCCATTCCATCTGCTTTGTGAAGTAAATTTTAAGTAAAACCACACAGATTTGGCTTATTTATTTATTTTTAATTTTATTTTCTTCATTGCAATGGCACAAAACTGAAAAGCATTCAAGCAATATGTAATTGGAATTAGAAGAGTGAAAATAAGCAATCATTGGCAGTAGAATTTTGGAGCTCTATCATACATTGGCTATAGTGGAATAAATTTAAGGTAAGACTGAGAAGCGAAAACATGGAGTAGGAGGAAAAGTAAATTCCTTGATAAGGGAGAAGTACATTCGTTGGCAAATAGTGTATGAAAGCAATCCATAAATCAACTATGTGTACGAAATTGGGCAAAGTCAGTAACAATAGAGAGGTTAACAGAAAAACCACTAACCCCAACGGTCTCAAAGTGGTTTCTAATCTTGTTTTGTAATTTTCTTTACTGGACCAAATAGTCTAGTTCTGTGAATCATATTGCTAAAAGATGGTAACTATCATATTTTACATTTTGTAGTTGAAAGATTAATCAAATCACTCACATAAAAATGTAGTCTCAGATTCATGTCCAATATTGTGAAACCAGTGCTCAGATTACTGTTGCATTTCATGTCTGACTCTCTATGTGATTTCTTTTTTTTTTGACAAATAAAAATCATGTATATTTATAGTATACAATATGATGTTTTGAAATATGTGTACTTTGCAGAATGTGTACATTAATCAAGCTAACACATGCATTACCTCACATACATGTCATTTTTTTTGTGGTGAGAACACTTAAAATCTACTCTTATAGCGATTATTAAGAGTACATGATGCAGGTTTGTTATAAAAGTAAGTTACTTAGGCATTAAAGTTAAATGTGAAGACACTTTAAAAATGATCCTAGGAGTTGGTTAGGGGCTACATATATATATGTATAAATGTATGTGTGTTGCACGAATGTGCATGTGTGAGAAAAAATTGTCATTGTAAGGATGTGTATACAGCTTTGTAAGAATGTTCTGGCTTGAATAGTGAGAGACTCTTCTTTGAGGAGTTAAGCAGAGGACAGTAATCTGACTTATATGTGTAGACTGGTGATTTCAATCTCTAGCTGCTGATACCCTTGACTTCACATCTCTAGCAGCCCTGATCTGTGTTTTATGTGTGCTCTTGGGTGTCAAGCTTGCTGTGAATCAAGCCCACATCCTTACACGTGTGGCCGTTCAGGTGCCATCTATTAATAGATACGTTGTAGATGGTGACATTCTGTACCAGTTGTCCAAAAGTTCAGGGAAGAGGGTTGTTTTATACCAAAGGGAAAACCTGACTTTACTGGTACTGTAAGGAAGTTAGCTTAAGTTCATTGTGGAATCTCAGCATGGAATTATCCTTAAAGCTTTCCCATCCAGAACTTCCCATGTACAGAATTCTAAGCAACTACATATCCTGTCTGTGCTTATATCCCTCTAGAGGAGGGGAACTCACTACCTCCCCAAATACCATTTTCTGTATTTGGATAGTTTTAGTCATTAGACAATTTTTCCATCAATTGAGTCAAATTGATATTCTCTTGCTTTATTATCTATTAGTTTTAGCTTTTCTTTGGAGGCCAAAGCAGAGCAAACATGTCTCCTTTTTCACATGACTGCCCTTCTGATATTTGTATTGAAAATATTAAACATGAATTCACTGAGTAGACTAATCTCCAGTATAAACATGTGCTATTCACTTTCTTTTCAAAGAACTTTAGCTTTTCCATGGCCTCTTAAAGTGGTTTCTCCAAAGTCAAACACAATATTCTAGAAGTTATTTGACTATCTTGAAGTAGAGAAAGAATTATGAATGCAGTCTAAGATTGCATTGTCTTTTCAGCGATTGTTGATGTCTATTAATCTAATATTAATTCCATTTTTATTGTTAGTGACAAGGACTGTGTCACATTTATTTCTGTACCTTGCTTGTCATAGGGCTTGGCACATAAGAGACACTCTGTCATTAAACTACCCCTTTCATTATTGTATCATATGTGGACTTACTGAGCATATCTTGTGCATCTTCATTGATATTTAAACCAATGGGCCGATTAAATCGGGAGCTCTGAGGGTAGAATCATGCATTTTTTTTAAGCTCCCTTGGGGATTCTAATGGGTGGCCAGGATTAAGAATCACTGGTCTAAGTAATAAAAATATTGAACACAACATTGTTAAGGACATAGCCATGCGCCTTATCAGTAGAGACCTCCCTATAGGTTGCTGTTGGGCCATTAATAATTACGCCTTGTTTACTTAACTAGTTCCAATTTCTGTAATGAACTATTCTTGCCACCAGCCTGATTTTTCTTTAATTATGTTGGATTATTGCTTTTTGTCTTAATAGCAGAAAGGCTTTTAAAAAAATCTATTATAGTACTGGTTTAGATGACTTGTACATGTATGGAAGCAGAAGGGTGGAATGAATAATTGAACTTTGAAGATTCCTTTCCAAGTCATGTTTCTGTGATTCTTGCAAACCACTTAGTTCCATGTCCAATATTTTAAAGACTCTTGTAGACCAAATACCACAAAAATGCCATTGTACTAAGCAATACATTTTTGAGGTTAGAAGCACAAATGGGCTGAACTTCTTTATAATATTTTGCAGAGAAAGCATTGTTCAGACTTTTCTAGGTGAGAAAATAACTAAAGGATTATTTGATTTTTTTCTTCTCTCCCTCGCACTCTGATATGAGAAGATGAATAAACTGCGTGTTGTGCTAAATAATGTGAAAAATCCATATTTATGTTAGTGGCTATCTTCCTTTGGCAAAAGTGCTTCTCTGGGTTATGTACTGAAAATTGTTGGGTTGTGTTGTGAATTACGAACAATTGTAGTAGTTCATGTTATAAATGGTATTGCTTTCTCCCCATATATTATTTTGTATTTTTTTTGGTTGGGCTTATCAGCCATGTATTATTATTAAGTGTTTTTTACTTTGTTAAGTTCTCTAGACACTTAAGTATAAGATGAGGTCTAGGCCCTTTAGAAGTTTGCTGTCCTCTTGGGATTTTGAGATTATTTCATATGCATAAATTGAATAATAGCATAAGACATTAGAAAATTAAGTATGAAAGTATTGTTAGATTTAGAATGAACATTTTCACTATATCTGGGTAAGGAAGACAATTTTCCAGGAAGAGATAAATATATTTCTTTTCTTAAATTTGTTCATATTGGTAATAAATATGTTTTACAAATATGAAAGAATGGTAAAATACCAGATTCTATTTATATAATGTAAAAAATGATCTGATTTTGTTTGAAAACCTGTCAATTTGCACTTTGAATCCCTATCTTGATTTAAGGAGCCATCTGACTACTCAAAAAGCCAAGTACCAGTCACCTTTAAGCCAGTCTAAACCTAACCTGGCTTAAGAAAACCATGAGCTCATTCAGAAGTACTTCTGGGATATTTTGGAATTGAATGCTTTAAGTATGGAAGGCAGTTAAATCTTTTTTGTTTAATTCAAATGTGAATTATATATATGATTATAAAAAACCAATATTTAAGATATTTTGACATTAGGGATAGTTCTGAATTTATGTTTTATCAACAAAGAGCTATAAATAAACTCCTGAAACCATTCAGGGTCTATATGCTTTTGCCTGTGTAAATAATGCCTGTGCATTTTAGCCATGTACATGTTTTTTTAAACAAGAATCCCTTCTGTCCCCTCTTCCTTCTCCTTAGCCTGCCACACTCTCCCTTGCTTCCATATACCTACGGAATTTCTTCTGTGGTTCTTTTGTGTGAACGAAAATAAAATCTTAAGCCTCCGCAGCCTACTGAATGGACTCCCTCTTGGCCAATGGGACAATTCCCCTGAACCCCCCAAAAACCTTAAAGCTGAGTTGCCAGCCATGAGAAGGGAGGTCAGACACTCCTAGGTATGCCCTGTCCCTTTTGGAGTTATTCTTCGTAATAATAAGATACAAAATAATTAACAAGCCTAAGGCCACATAAGGCAAAGGTTAAACAACACCTGCAGGTCATCAATTTACTTAGCAGATCACTTGAGTCTCAGTATATGTCCAATGGCTTGTTTCTGATTAACAGACGTCCTTATCTTAACTTAAAACATTCCAAGCAGTAGACAAAGCTTCGTTTCTTAACCAATTACAAATCAAAGAATCTTTAAACTCACCTATAACCTGGGATCCCCTGCTTCAAGATGTCCTGCCTTTTTGGGCCAAACCAATGTATGCCTTCCATGTATTGATTTATGGTTTTATACGTAATTCCTGTCTCCCTAAAATGTATAAAACCAAACTGTAACCTGACCACAATGAGATCACTTGCTCAAGGCTTCTTGGGTGTGGCTTTCCGGGCCATAGTCATAGGTATTCGGCTCAGAATAAACCTCTTTAAATTATGTTACAGAGTTGGGTTCTTTTCCATTGGCATTTGTTTTCCAACTTAATGCTTGATCTGATCTTTTTATTTGCCAGAGCTTAAATTGAAAATGCATGAAAAAAGTGTCTGATTTTTCAATGGTTTTTCTTTTTATTCAATACATTTTTCTTAGAAGATTGAAGGAGAAGTCCAGACGCATTTATTCAGCTGGATCAAAAGGACACATTGTGTTTCTAGTCTAAGTCCTAGAGTGAGGCATTACAGTGGCCCACCTATGGTGTTGAATCAACTCCACGGTCTAACGGGGGAAATCAAGTACCTCTCAAGGTGCATAATCTAGAGTGCACGAATGAGGCTCTTGTGGATTTGTACTAATTTAACTTAATTATTTACATAGGATTCTTAAAGAATTGCATGCAGTCTTTGCTATATCACAGCAGTTTGTGCCTATCAAAACTCTTAGAGGTTATTTAATACTCTCCTTCTTGAAGTGTGGTTCGCAGACTTCAGACTGGCATTATTTGTTTTCACCTGAAGCTTGTTAGAGATGTAGACTCTGAGGCCCCACCGCAAAGCTGCAGGTGTATTACTGCATTTTGACAAAACCCCCAAATGATTCATATGTCTGAGTTTCAGAAGCACTGGACTGATTTCAGTTACTAGTGCCCTGAAGATTTTGGCAAAAGCCAAGGGGTAGGAAAGCAAAACAGCATTTAATTACCAAGCACAGTACTATATACCTTACATGTCATATCTCATTTGATCTTACAACTCTGCATGGTACATGTCATTATACACATTTACATGGGGAAACTAAGAATTGGAGGGATTAAGAGACTTTTCCAAGATTACTTATTTGGTAAAATGTGGAGTCATCTTTGAGATGCAGGACTCCAAGCCCTCATGGGTTCCTAATACTCAATTATCTCTTGGGTCAATTGGCACTCACTCAAGTATTATTTAACTGGATTGTTGTTTCACTGTGATGAACATGACAGTTTTTTTTTTGGGAGGGAGAAATGTCTTGAAGAAGGTCTTGAAGCTCTCCTGAAACGAGGTTTGCAAGGAGAGTCTTCTTAATCTGTACAGCTTAAATTTAAGGCTTGGGGATCTTTCTTGCTCCATCTGTAATGCCCTTCTTTATGGCATTTCTGCCTTCCCTCTTTCCCTCCTTCCCTCCTTCCCTGTGGGGGCTCTTCTTCAGTTCTGGAATCAGAAAATTTCCTAGAAAGCTAGGGGACGCCGTGGGCCATGGCTTTGGCCTGGCCTATGCAGATGCTTTTGGCCTTCCTGGGTGTCACTGTCCTTATGGAGGGTCCAGGCAAATCATTTATAGTCCTGGAAGCCAGTATTGTGAAAATATCTAAAACGAGCTTGACATTTCCGTAGTTACAAATGTAAACATTAACCATTTGGTGAAGACCAGTTTCTAAAAAAGTCCTCCTCCACCCCTTCAAGTCCCTCGTCTCATTCGTAGCACCACGTGGTTACCCTCAGTGGTAGGGACACGGAGCACAGCCTTCTAATCCGATGAAACGCCTCCTGATTCTGTTCCTCCACATCCACCGACTTCTCTGTCTTCTTTCTCGAGAAAACCAGCACACTTGCGTAAGGGTCTGGATGAACTTTGTTTTCTAACCCTTACCAGAGATAAAGTGAACTAGGAGGAAGAAGGTGGAAGAGGAATATGAAGGAAGTGGGGTGAGGTGGCTGAGAAGATTCAGGAACTGCAGGCAGGAGCCCCTCATTCATTCATTCATTCATTCAGGAAAGAGGAGAAAAGATCTGGTCTGCTTTGTTTCCAAGCAGCTTTGTACATTCACTGTTATTCCTGGCTGGCCTCCCTAGTGATGCTCTGCTGGATTATTAACTATTAAATAAGTAAGTCCCCGTTGTTACTTGCCCTGCAGTCTGGTACTTGGAATTGCTCCTGTGAGAATCAGCTCAGTCGCAAATCAGTTCAGTGACTTAGAGCATCTGTCCGGGTGAGTTTTGATTGGAGACTCACTGTGCATTTTTTCTGTTCATGTTGTGGCAGCTCTTGCTCTGCTCAGCACTCTCTCAGGCTTCTTATTGAATCTCTGTGTTGGCTTCTAAAAAAGACAACTGCCTATTTTTATACATTTTAGTAGCGGACTCTATTGTCAGTCTCCAAAGCAAATTTAGGGTAGTCTTTATTTAACTCAGATCATTTCAAGCACGACCTCCAAATTTGGTGAAAAATTTATCAAACCCTTTGTACATTATATGATTACAAAAAAACAAAGATTGATGTTTTAGTTTATTTATAAATTATTGTTATTGTTGTGTTTTGATGATAGACAATGCTTTTAGAATCTTCTTCTCCCCACCCCCCAACCTCACCCTATGTAGAGAATTTTCCTTCCCTATTTCCCAACTAGTCCTCTGTTCTCTCTCTCTCAACACCTCTGCTCTCAAATAAAAGCCACTCAACAAACAGAAAACACAAAGCCAGGTGTTGTGGGTTTATCTGAAATTTAGATTTATCCCCCGACCTTCCTTTGAAGGGGCTGGAGACCGGGAAAAGTGAGGACCGTTGCAGGAGAACATCTCCCTGAGTGGGTTGGGGTCCCAGTTGCTCCAGCACCCTGCAGGTCTAGGGCCTCAGAGTTTCATGCTCTTCCCATCTGATTCCCAGGGGTTCAAGAGAAAATTGCATAGTTGCCCCAAGGGGGTGTTATTCATGTAGCACTCTACTATAAAAGGTAGAGTCCTAGGAAGGATTAGACTATTTGTAATGTGTTATTATAACCCCTTGGCCCTTTGGGAAATTCTTTATGGGTGCCTCTTCTTGTTAACTGGACTTTGTTATTGTTGTAAACACTGAGGTCCTGCCTGAAATTTGGCCTCGTTCCCAGACTGCACAGCAGTGTGAACATGGTCTAATTTTTAGTCCTAATAAACAAAGCAGCTCATCTGCTCTAAGTTGTCCAAAGACGCCCTTGTAGTTGAGGAAATGTGCTTGAGCAAGCCGGCCCCCACGTCAACTCAAAGAAATGCCCACTCTGCTCACACGAGGTCTCTAAAGCTCAGACTGAGATGGGCCAGTGGGCCAAAGCTGAGGGCCTACTCCCCAGGAGACACTGGGTTTACAAAGAGGAGGCACAGACCAGCTCTGGCAAAGCAGAAATCGGAGGCAAACAAAGCATTAGGGATACCCGTGAAAGTCCCAGTTTGCTTTCTTTTCTTTTCTCCTTTGTATACCTTCCCCCATCTCTCTGGAGAAGACATATACTAGGTATCTCTTTTTCTCTCTGTATAATTTTTAAGGGTATTTTTGGTCCTTTTTCATGTATCACAAAAGACAAGTTAACATTTTGTTTGGAGCTATCTGAAATGTATGTGTCTAAACACCCTGGAGAAAAAAAAATTAGCGTGATTAAATTAATCTCAGAGGGAAATTTAATTTGCTCCCCTGGTAATTGTCCAAAATTGAGTCTTTGTAGATAAATTACCATTCATAGGCCACTTACTAGCTCTAGAACAGTCTTTCAAACAGTGGAACACTAAATTAAAGCCTGAGGCTGGAAAAGAGAACAAAGTTTGTGACACTGTCAGGCTGATTTGTTTTGAGGGGAGACAGAAGCCCGAAAGCTTTCCTGGCCCCGTCTCTGTTTCTGTGGTCTAGGTGGGAAATGAGCTCCTGAGACAAGCCCGGCAGTGCTCCCCCTAGATCGAAAGGGCTGGAAGTTACTGCTCTTGCTGATTGAATTAATGCGAACCCTCCCTGTGCTTCAGTTTAGACAGGTCCTGTTCCTCACCAGGGCGAAGGATGTCCCATGAGGGTCAGCGAGTCTAGAGACTCGTAGTTCCTGACTCATTTCCCCGGAAACAAAGACCATCTGGGAGAACACAGGGTTCTGTGAGGCATTGCTTTTATAGGCAACCCTCATAACTGCTGCAAATCTCAGTTTCCTCATCTGTGAAATGGGGCTGAAATAGTAACAGCTCATTGGATTTTTTGAGGACTCCCTGAGATGATGTATGTGCAGTGCTCAGTGTGGTGCTTGGCATATGTGAGGAGATGATACCTGTTAGCTGGTGTCATTGTGTGACATAGAGGAGTC
The DNA here is from genome assembly GCA_963575035.1 of Avahi laniger. NCBI lineage: Eukaryota > Metazoa > Chordata > Mammalia > Primates > Indriidae > Avahi > Avahi laniger. The sequence goes on along the minus strand of CAUYSK010113196.1, from coordinate 14,391 downwards.
ATGATACAGAAAGTCATACATTCTCCATTCTGTGCCCAAGTTTTGGTGACACATGGGTTATACTCCTTTCCTTTGACCATAACAATGTTTAGTCTGCAGTCTTCATATATATATACATGTATACATATGTATTGTCTTTATTATAGCTTATATATTTTATTATATAATATATTTATATTTAGGTATACAGATAATGGATACATTATACTACATAATATATGTATGCATTTACTGTATATGTATTATATTGTCTTTACTATAGATGCATATGTTGTCTATAGTACATTAAACATTAGTAACTTTAACTTTAAAAATTTTATAATAGTTAAAATATACATAGAAGTTCTCATTTTTTTTTCTGATAGCCCAAAGGATTCTTTTGGGCACTCCTGGGGGGTAGGCACCCCCTTGGGGACACATACCTCCACTAGCTTCATCGTGGGGGATGATCTTGATGCTGCACTAAGCTGGAAAGTCAAGCAAGAAGGCTTCCCAAGGGAGTCTTGGCAGGTGACGTGCTCCTGCTCTATTCTGCTGTTCACTGTTTTCTTCATAGCATTGATCACTTTCTTAAATTGTGTCATCAGCTTAAAAGTTTATTGTCTGCTGCTTCCTGCTTCTCTCCCCATAACTAAAAGACAAACTTGCTCCATGAGGGTGGGGACTTTGTTCATTTGCATCTGTAGCCCTGGATCAATAACACAGTACCTGACACACAGGAGGCCCGTGGCAAAGATCAGTTGAATGAATGGGTGAATTTGGGAGAGATGCGCCCTCTGCCCTTTCCCTCCAGATAAATGTTCTTTGCTTATTGCTAGGAACGCGGGCTCTGGAGAGTGTTAAGATGGTGATGGTGCTGGTGGTGATGAGGAGGAGGATTGTGGTCAACACTTGTTGCCAGCTCTCTGTAAAGCCTCTTCTGTGGTTGATCTTTTCTCAGCAGTGTTCATCGTCCATGCCTCCCACCCCTGACTGCCGTGGACTCTGCAACAGGCAACATTCGACCAGTACCGAGGAGCTGCGGTTCTGCCCGGTATCAGAGAGGCAGCAGATGTCCAATGTCCAGGCCCATTTGTCCTACTCAAGCATTCTTTTGGGATCTTTGCATAAACATGAGTATTTCACATATTTCCTGAGTGGTGCAAACGCCTTTTGGCCACTTCCTCTTTTATGCAAATGGTTTGTGGACGCAGTCTCTCTCTTTTTTCTTTTTGGTTTTTATTTTGTAGTTTAGAGATAATCTTTCCCTTAATAATGATTTCTCTCTCTGGAATCTAGATCGTACCATAACAATACTACATTTTCTTCCTTTTGTGGCAAAAAAAAGCTAGGTGTCCCCCCTCAAACTCCTGAAAGTTACTTTTTATGGTTGTCATGACATTAAAATGTTTCATCAAATGTGAGACGATCTTGTGGTAGTGCTGAAACTGTGGTATTTATTGCAAAAGCTCTTGGGGCTTGGCCTTTGGGATTCATAGATGTAGGCGGTGTACCCGGACAGCCACTGAGCTCACTCAGATTTTGCCTCTGTGATGCATTCTTTAAGGCAAACATAGAAAAACAAGTAAGTTATTATAAAAAAACCGTTAACTAATCTTGTGTATATTACTCATGTTCTTACCTGGTATTTGGTTGGGAGTAAAAGAAAAAACAACTCTAATTGTGTTAGACAATAAAAGAAATGAATAAATCATATCAGTGAAAAGTTCAGAAATAGGACTTGCTTCAGGAGAGGCTTGGTCTAGTTTCTCTCTCTGTATTTCTCAGCCCTGCATCTTCAGTGTAGACTTTATTCTTGGCAGCCTCCCCACTCATGGCCCCAAGATGAATTCAGAGTTTGGTTATGTGCCAATCTCTGAACTCGAAATTGTGATTAGGAGGATGGGCCATGCAGTTGGCTTAAATTAATCTGGGCCTGACCCTGGAGTTATGGATGGGAGTTGAATTCATCCAGATCTCAGGACTGAGAAATTTGGAGCATTGTCAGCTCAGGCAGAGAGGAAAATAGTCAACTGTCTACACCTGGCATTAACAGGACTGGATTTGGAGCACTGAGGTTGGTTTTGATATTTTTTTGTAGCTGACATGTCTCACATGCTCAGAATATTGGTTAGTTTCCATTTCTGGTTGTGGTAGCCATTAGTGATGTCCATCAGCATTTCTAGCTTTCTATCTTTCTAACACATGCTGACTCTTTTGGCCAATGGGTTGTGAGCATTTGGGTTGAAGCATTAACATATGGGTGTGAGACTCTTCAGAGCTTTTCTCTCCCTCTGGTACTGCACCTGGAAGCATTTGAGACGGTGGCTGGTCCATCATGAATGACTGTGAAGAGCAGAATCATGTTGGACAAGTAGCATGAGCAAGAAATAAACTCTTAACTGTGTTAAGCCATGAAGATTTTGGAGTTGTTTGTTACTGTGGCATACCGAGTTTATCCTGCCTAGTATGTTGTATTTATTAATCCACTTGGATTATTTGGGTATTACTCACAAAAATCCTATATTTGCATAATTCTTTCCACTTAGTAAAAATGATTTTATATCTATGTTCCTATCTCAATGATAGCCTTATAACTATATGAAATATATTGTTGGCTCCATTTTGCCAGTGGAAGAATTGAGACAAACTCTCCAAATGCTCTGTTTGCTAATTTAGCGATGTTTGTTATTTTCCATTTGCTTTGTTTTCTTAAGCAATAGGCTTACATTGTGCATATGAGAATCTCATTATAAAAAAGAATGCTTCCCATTTTATTAATATTTTATTTGATAGCCCATCTCTGAAGAATTCATCAATTTTGCTTGATTCTTTCCCCACTACCAAGTAGTCAATAGTGGAAAGGTAAAGGACTTTGGCCACTGCTGCTCATGTTGGAAGCTAAAGTAAGGGAGTGGTTATCTGTACGGCTTGTCTGCATTGAGCTTTGTCAGGGACCAAGAGAATCTCTCTTAAGGGGACTTGAAAGGGAATAAAAGGCAGTAGATAACCAGGGCTCTGACCGAGGGACTTGACTGGCGAGGAAGAGGTAGATAAACTGAATTTCCCTTGGTAAGAAAGTGGCAGCAGGCTCAGAATGAAGAGTGGAGGAGAAAGCAAGGGCTGATGACTCTGAACGCAGCGGAGACATCTGCTTTGCAGTGAATTGGGGCAGCACAGTGGTGAAGAGAGTAGGCTCCAGAACAGAGTGCTTAGATACAAATCCTGTTCTTTCACGACTTTATAAACTGGGGAACCTGTGTACGTTACATAATCTCTCTGAACCTTGGATTTCTCTTCTACAGAATGGGAAAATAGCACCCATTTCATAAGGATGCCGTGAGGATAAAATGAGCTATAAAATGTAAGGCTCTTAGAACAGTACACATAGCAAGAGCTTGATAAATGTCTATTAATCTCCTTTGTCATTCCTTCTGCCACCACCATGGTCCAAGCTGCCCATCGTCTCTCACCTGGACTAATTCAAAGATTCACTCATTGCTCTTCTCACTTCTATTCTTTGTCTTCTCCAATTTGTTCTCTACTTACCTAGGGTGATCTTTTAAAATAAAAGTCTCATCCAGTTGCTTTTTTTGTTTAAAATCTTTCAATAATTCCCCCATCACTTAAAAGACTAAGATCCTTAGCATGTATTCCAAGGAACTTTTCCCTCTTGCCCATTCATACTGACCTCTGTAGTCTAGCCTCATAGTCCCTCTTCTGGATTGCCAAGTATTCCATCTTCTGCCTACCTCAGGGTATATGTATTAAAATATTTAGAGGAGCAATGCTTTGTCCTCATCCTGTTGTTCCCTCCCAGGTGGAAGACTCTCTACTGGCGTGACATTTCTCTTCACCCCTTTACTCACTCTGCCCCATGGGCAATGGAGCCATTTACTTAACGGGTCAGCCTTGGAGGAATAATGGGCCTCAGTTCAGCTTTGCCCTTCTCCCTCTTGGAAGTGAGTTTCCCACAGGGAACAGGTGGTTTCTTATGCTCCTCTAGGGGCAGGCTCTCTCCCACTACGTGGGCAGTCTTCCCTGGTCTGGCGTTGCCTATGCCTAAGTGCTTGAGCCTACCTCATCATGGGGTCAACCAGCCCACCTGGCTAACGAACTAACGCCATGGCTTCTAGCCTGGCTCCTATCGATAGCAAAAATGCTAAATGGATTCTCCAGGTGCTACTTCTTCCTCCCTGACCGCCCCAGCTGTCATTGTCCTCACTCTCCTCCACCTTCTCTTCCCCTCCTTCTGGGTTGGGATGTTTTTAGTAGTCTATGGTGGAAACACAGATCTGACAGGTTAGTGATGAAGATCTTCTGTGCTGTATTATGGAATGAGTTTAATAAAATTTGACTCTATGCCCACAGTCTCGTTCCATGAAATGACTAAACATTAACGTGCCTGATTTAAGGTCTTACCAATACAATACTCACATTCTCGGACAGGGCGGTGGAAATGGAAACATGTTTTCCTTTTGATTGAAAAACAAAGGAAAGCAGATGGGTCCAGAGATTCTCCAGGAGGGGGAGCCCTTGTTCCTTATTCCCAGTCAAGGCTACTAGGATTTGCATCGTCTGCGACTAGGCTAGAATAGAGCCAGTAGAACAAACACAATTGTTGCTATATGTCAAGCTAAGCAAACAGAAAATTGTCATAGTTTCTGTTTGGCATTATCACTTTATCCCACAAAATTGGCTCTTTACCTATATGGAATTCAGTTTTGTAGGAGAATTTCTTTATAATTCCTGCCATGGTTTTGACTGTTATAGATGTTGTATCCATTGTTTTAGCAAGATGCCAATTTAACCTCTATTTTAGTTTTAACTTAGAAGGAAAATAAAAAACAGAATTAGGGATATGAGATCCTTTTCATTAGCTGTCTTTTCTCCCTAGTTTTCTTCTTCCCTATTATTTTTCTCCAAGTCCCTTATTTAGAAAAACATGTGATTGACAGTACCCACAGCCTTCCTCCCCAGCCTGACTCTTGGGTAGTTAATATACCGTAAAACAGTTATCACCAACTTACGGGACAGTTTTCAGCACGTTCCTGTGCATTAGACCAACTAAACTTGGAATTCTTCTCTTGACACCTCTTCTTACTTTCCCACAAATTGCAACACAGAGCCGGACACGTTGATTCCTGGTAAATATTAAAAATGGTCGTTTAACAGATATCCGTATTTTCTTTAAATGGGTAGCAGTGATTACTAGAAGCCAGTGTAGGTTCATATAAAACAAGTCACACCAAACTAATCTCATTTTAAAATATTATTCTGGGCATGTTGATTCTGAATTCCTATAAGACCTGCCACCCCAAATTTCTCATGTTTTCTTTGTGGATAATATAGAGTTAAGCCTCAGGGGAATATAGTTAGATAGATTCATAAATGGTTAAATAAAACATATTTAGCATGTTTCATATAATACCTGGAAAGAGTGTTAACATTAATTATAGAGAGGTCTTTAGTACATTGCTATAGCTCTATTGTTTTAATTAAAAATTATTTTTGTCTTTAGCCATGTTCTTTTTAATGCATTTGTTTATAGCTTGTCTTTTTAATGCATTTGTTTATAGCTTGTCTTTAGATTTCAAAGAATTACATAAATGGTATGTGTTTAAAATTTTCAGATAGCACAAAGCTGGGAGAAGTATTTAATACTTTCGATAGTACACTCATGTTCTTTTTTCATTAGGCTGGTATAATAGGAATATGTGAAAGATCTTGTACATAAATATTAAAAAAATAAACCATAAATATTTAGGAAGGGAGACCTGATTTAATAGTGATTTGTGTAAAAATGATCTAAGGATTTTAGTTGATCAAAACTCAACATGAATACATAGTGAAATATAATTGCCAAAATGCTAATGAAATCTTCACGCATGTCAATATGATAGTTCAGAACATAGAACATGCACGTCTCTACTGCACATGGACTGGTTGAGCCATATCTGCAATTTGTGTTTTGTTCTGGGCACCATGTTTTAAAAGAGATGCAGAGAAGTTGGGATGGATCCGGAAGAGGCTGACTAGGAAGAAACGTCTACAAAATGAGTCATGAAGAATGGCTGAGGAGTTTGGGAATGTCTGCATCAGAGTAGAGAAGACTTAGGGGAATCCTATGAGTGGTCCTCAAATATTTGAACATTATCAACATGGGAAGGCTTCAGACTTGGTCTCTGTGAGCCCAGGCATGGAACTTGGCATATGACAAGAAGTTACATGGAGGCAGATTTGGGTTTCTCATAATAAAGACCTTTCCAGCAATTTCCATTCTGAAATGGGGGCAGGCAGTCTTCCCAGACAGTTTCCCATCATAGGAGACCTTCAAAGACAGGGCTAAGAGCTCCTTGCCAGAGGTATCTAAAGGTGTCATGCTTTGGGAAGGTGGACCACGTGATCTCTGAACCTCTTCCAGCCTTGCAGGTTCCAGCAAGAATTCAATACCTGCATACAGTAGGAACTCAAGCAATGTCTGCCGAATGAACAGATGCATTAGAGTCAAAAATTTTGGGGGTGGACTTCTGCATTTGATATGTTTTTTAGTCACAGGTGAGTTTATGGCACTGATCAATAATTTTACCTGGTATCAGGACCATGTCATCTTGGGAAAAATGAAGACCTTTGGGCCACATAGAGCTTAAATTTCCTAGATAACTGGCTTATCTCTTTTGCTCTGGCACAACTCATGCTCAGCCTTGTAAGTTTAAGAGCTATTTCTGATAATGAGTAATGCCTTGCCCCACACTAAAGTGATGCTATTTCTTTTTCAGGATAATCGTATCCACACATCCAAGTACAGCATTCTCACCTTCTTGCCAATTAATTTATTTGAACAGTTCCAAAGAGTGGCAAATGCCTATTTCTTTTTCCTTCTGATTTTACAGGTAATGCTTAGGTTGTATTTCTTCTTTATGTGTTTGTTAAACGTATTCATATAATTTGAAAAAGTGAGTTAATTTACTTAGCTAAATGTTCATGATTAGGTAAAACCATCCTTATCAGATTTTTGATGTTATTATTGCTGTTTCTCTTCACAGATGTGGGAGGACTAGGAATGGGTAAAAACTAGTACATTCATCATTTTAAACACTGAGGTCATTTTAAAATGCAGCCTTGCACTTTATTTGAACCAAGCCAGAGCCTAATAATTACTGTTCAGAGCCCACTCCTTTCTTTATCTCTCTCACGTCAACAGTGTGGGAACTGCCAGAGTCGAGGCAGAGTCTTAGCTGACTAAGACTGAGTAGGTCGTGGAACTTAGTTTGGCAAATTTCATTTTCTTCTAAGAGCAATGACACATTTTATGTATATATAAAATAAATGATGTATGCTTTGTGTTATTTCACTGCAGGGTGACTATTTTTACAGTTTTGAGTGGCTAATTGGTAGTTAATAACCTTTCTTTTTTCCTTTATCTGACTAAAATTTGGGCTTAAATGAAATTTCAGCTTTTATGGATATTTTGGGAAGGAAAAAGGCATAAATCAAGGAAGACACATACATGCTATGCAGTCATAGACACAGTTCACGTGAGCCAGTTAGTATGTATTTTAGAGTAATTTAACCAAACTGGCAGGTTCAGAATGTGCTGGACTCTGTGTTAAATGTAGGAGGTAAGACGATGAATTACTTATGTACAGTCTAGAGTAATAGCTTTGAGTGCTACTTTTCATTTAATTGAATATTTATTTGTATTAAAAATCTTTTTACTGTAAGTGGCAGAAATCTAATTAGTTTATACAAAAGGTGAATGTATATTCAGGGGTATATCTCATTTCAAGTTTGCCTAGATTCATGGGCAATAACAATTGCATCAGGATGTGGCTTCACTTTCTGTGTTTTCTTCCTAAGTGTGGCCTCACTCTTAGGTAGGCTCTCTCTATGTGGTGGTCCTGACAGCTTTAGCCTTTTGTCTTCCCTGCTCCAACTCAGCTCCAATGAGAGAGAGAAAGAATGAATATGAATCAATTACTTTTTCTGTTGTTCCAGCAAAAGTCTTAGAATTACCTCTGATCAGAGCTATATCTTCATTCTTAAACCAATCACCAGGGCCCAAGAATTTGATGCAATAATTAGCTTGACCAAGATCGTATGTCAAAACCTGAAGCCAAATGGAATTACATGGACTGAAAGTAGAGGGGTAGGTTAGTTTCCAAGACATAGGGGTATAGTCGAGAAGAACTGCTGATCAGGAAAAACAAAAACAAAAATGAAATAATGAATGAATACATTACTGTTTATTGAAGAAACCTTAGAATCCAAGATTTATTTCTTTTTTATTTCCCCCACAAAATTGCTTTTGGTTTCTTCAAGTAACCCTTCACACGGTTCCAGAATTTTGAGTTTGTTTCTCTAATGGCTTTCTTATTTATGGCCAACAGTTCTCATTCATATAATTTTATAACCAGAAGGGACTTATGGGAGGGTCCAACCTCCTTTCTCTTATTGATGAAAAATTAGACTCAGAGAGGTTAGGTGATGTGGAAAGCTTTCAGCAAGAGTTAATGATAAACTAGGACTAGAATCCAGCTTTTCTGCCACTCAGCCCAATGTTTTTGCTGCTACATTAGAGGCTTTGAGTTTTTTTTTTCTTTTAAATTTGTGGAAGCTATTATATAAAATTAATTTAGTTTAGAGTTGTTTTGATGGGGCCTGATCTTCATCCATGGACCATCTCCACCCCACCCTTTCCTGCCTGATGGCCCTGAAGCAGCTTCTCAGAAATAGAAAATGGAGATCCATCTGAAATTTTGGATGAAGTTCTTTTGGTCAATATCATATAAAACTGTTTTGCTATTTGTTTGTTTTGCTCCAAACTGAACTCCATTTGAAAACCACTGTCTAAGAGAGTTATGTCAATTGTCATGATGTCTCTCTTCGGTGGGTGGATTTAGAGGTATAGGCACAAGGGGATGGGCTTTGGAGTCAAAGAAACCTAGGCTCAAATTTTAGCAGTGTGTGTTCTTGGCTCAGCTGCCTGTTCTCTAAGGACTTCATTTATAAAATGGGAATATGATACTCAGGGCTGCAGCATTTCCTGCTTCTGGGTTACCATTCATAATGTAGTATTCTGTATTGTGTACCGAGGATGCTATTTACATGCAATATGAACCCTGTGGGATTGTGCCAAACAACACTGGTACAGAATAAACTCAACGAGCTTTTCTGAGGATCAAATGATATGATAAATGGAAAGTACCTGGCACAGTGTCTCGTGCAAGGTTGATGCTCAAAGAATCTCTCTGGGAAGTGGTGAGAAGAAGAATTGGTAAAATTGTTAAAAGTTGACATAAGAAGCTGAGAAAGGTGACATTTAACATCTTGGAAAGACCATAATCTGTGAAAGATTTCAAGAAACTTCTCAACTTGATATAAATTTATGCTTTGGTCAGGTAGTTTGAAAACTGGTTCAATGATACTTCTACTCTATGTGTCTTATAAACAAATGCAAACACTAAATTGTGGAACGTCCTTCTACATTTGTACAAATAACTGAATATAACCCCATTGATTTCTGCCAAGTCTTGTAAAATTAAATGACGAAATTTTGAAAGATATATTTTCTGACTTCAAAAGCTCTAAACTATTGAAATGTTTGTTTTAGCTAATTCCAGAAATCTCCTCCTTGACCTGGTTTACCACCATTGTGCCTTTGGTCTTGGTGATAACTATGACAGCTGTCAAAGATGCCACAGATGACTATGTGAGTATTTGCTCTTGAACATTCTCGGGGTCTCGATTTCAGTTGTGGCTTCTCAGAAATAGAAAATGGAGATCCATTTGAAATTTTGGATGAAGTTCTTTTGGGCAATGCCATATTAACTCTTTTGTTATTTGTTTGATGAATAATACAGGTGTAATAGAACCAGAGCCTATTTAAAAGCAAGAGGACTTCAATAACTAGATTTACGCTATCATTTTCTAAATGAGGGAACTAAAGCCCATAAAGATCTGGAAATTTGCTAATGATCATACAAAAAATTCATGAAAGACCAGAATTAGAATGCAGTCCACATTTACCCAGGGAGGTATTATTTATCTGTTATCATGTCTTTGTCCAAGTGTTGGGAATTGGCAAATATTAGGCACACATATTCTGCTCATTCTACCAGAATTACAAAATCAAATAGCTTCAAAACTCAGGGAACTAATATAAATAAGTGAAGTATAAGACAACAGAGAGTTTTGAAGTCTGCATTACCCACAGTAGGTCATTCCCATTCAAAGATTTAAAACACACTTTCTGGAAAACATTCTAAATCCAGACAAATTATATTCTCACCATGGGTAATTGCATGTGCCCAGCCTCAATGGCTGTCTGTATGTCAGTGACTTACATGTTTATGTTCCTATCTCAGGCCTCTCCTCTGAGCTCATAACCGTATTCTATGCTGTCTATTTTTAACCTGTCTGTGTCTTTAAAGTGGGTTTCTTATACACAGCATGTATATATTTTTAAAAATATATGGATATTTTTAAAATTTATGCTGGATACATAATTGCACATATTTATGGGGTATAGTGTTATGTATCAAAGCATGTATACATTGTATAATGATCAAATCAGGGTAATTACCATATCCATCACTTTAAACATTTATCATTTCTTTGTAGTGATAACATCCAAAATCTTCTTTTTCAGCTATCTTGAAATATGCATTACATTATTATTTGCTATAGTCACCCTACTGTATGATAGAATACCAGGCCTTATTCTTCCTGTCCAATTGTAACTTTGTACTTGTTGACCAACCTCTCCCATTCCCACCCCCTCAACACTCCCCAGCTTCTGGTAACCACTATTCTACTATCTGCTTTTGTGAAATCAACTTTTTAGATTCAGTATATGAGTGAGATCACACAGTGTTTGTCTTTGTATACCTGGCTTGTTTCACTTAACATAATGTCCTTCAGGTTCATCCATGTTGATGCAAATGACAAAATTTCATTCCATTTTATGGCTGAATAGTATTCTATTGTATATATATATACTGCTTTTTCTTTATCCATTCATCTGCAGATAGGCATTTAGGGTGATCTGAAAACATCTGCCTTTTAATTGGAGTGTTTAACCCATTTATGTTTAATGTGATTATCATTATGATTAGGTTTAAATCTATCATCTTGCTGTTGCTTTCTATATACTCCATCAGTTTTTGTCCTCTTTTTTTTGCCTACTTTTAGATTAATTGAATATTTTTGATTCCATTTTTTATTTATCATTTACTGTTCATTAAAATAGACAGTTTTTTTCATGGTTGTTTTAGACTTATCATAATCTTCCTGGAGCAGTCTGGCTTCAGAGCATTGGCTCTTATTTACCACACCCTTCTTTGCTAACTTATATGGGGGATACAAAAAATGAAAAAGAGAAAGAAACTAAATTTTTTTTTGAAAAAACTTAAGATTCAATAGGCCAGTTGGGACATGTACATGATTAACAATAATATGAAGTGAAAATGTTATAAAAGTCATAAAAACAAAGTGCCTTGGTTTATTGTGGGAAGAAGATACTCTTCAGTGGCTGGGTTGGTAGCAGAGGTGGAATGTGTGAAAGACAATTAGGGAATCCTGCATGGAGAAAGTGGGAACTCAGCCCTGCTAAGAGTGGTGAGTATGGAAAGAGAGAGGGGAAGATTTGTCCGTATCAAGTTGGTTCATGTGATGTTTCCTCATAGTTTTATGTATAATTTTTTGATACATCAGCAATTTGATGTATCATTATAAAATTGCATACACACATATGTTTGTCATCATATGCCATGTTTTATAGGATATAGAGGTTATAACTCTCTTCACTCTTAATGAAATGCCTAACCTATTTTATGGTGCACAATGTGACTATAACTTCTGAGGCTAGATTTTTTTTTTTTTTTTTAATTGAGACAGAGTCTCACTGTGTTGCCCAGGCTAGAGTGCCATGACGTCAGCCTAGCTCACAGCAACCTCAAACTCCTGGGCTCAAGCGATCCTCCTGCCTCAGCCTCCCGAGTAGCTGGGACTACAGGCATGCACCACCATGCAAGGCTAATTTTTTTTTTTTGTATATATTTTTAGTTGTCCAATTAATTTCTTTTTTCTATTTTTAGTAGAGATGGGGTCTTGCTCTTGCTCAGGCTGGTTTTGAACTCCTGAGCTCAAACAATCCACCCGCCTCGGCCTCCCAAAGAGCTAGGATTACAGGCGTGAGCCACCGCGCCCGGCCTAGTTTTTTTTTTTTGTTAATTTCAAAACAGTTTCGGAGGTACAAGTGTTTTTTGTTACATGGATGGATTGTAAAAGCCCTCAAGTCAGGGCTTTCAGTGTACCTGTCACCAGAATAGTGTACATTGTACCCAATAAATAGATTTTTATCCTTCACCCCTCTCCCATACTCCCGCTTCTTAGTTTTTCAATGACTATTATACCACTTTATGATCATATGTATTCCTCAGTTAGCTTCCATTTATAAATGAGAACATGTGGTATTAATTTTTCCATTTCTGAGATATTTTACTTAAGATAATTGTCTCCAGTTCCGCCCAAGTTGCTGCAAAAGACATTATTTCATTCTTTTTGATGGCTGAGTAGTACACCATGGTATCTATATCACCACATTTTCTTTATCCACTCATCGGTGGATGGGTACTTAGGTTGATATCTTTGCAATTGTAAGTTGTGCTGAAATAAACATTTGGGTGCATTTGGATTTTTATAAAATTACTTCTTTTCCTCTGCGTAGAAATCCACTAATGGAATTGCTGGATCAAATGGTAGGTCTGTCTTTAGTTCTTTGAGTTTACATTCCCACCAACATGTATAAGTATTCCATTTTCACCACATCCGTGTCCACATCTATTGTTTTTTGACTTTTTAATAATGGCCATTCTGACATGGGTAAGGTGATATTTCATTGTGGTTTTAATTTGCATTTCCCTGACAATTAGTGACGGTCTGCATTTATTCATGGTTTTTTTTTTTTTGCCATTGTGTATTTTCTTTTGAAAAACATCTGTTCGTATCTTTTGCCCACTTTTTGATGGGATTGTTTTTTTCTTGCTGATTTGTTCGAGTTTTTTGTAGATTCTTGATATTAACCCTTTGTCACATGTATAGTTTGTGAATATGTTATCCCATTCTGTAGATTGTCTGTTTACTCTGTTGATTATTTCCTTTGCTGTGCAGAAGCTTTTAAATTTAATTATCTCATTTATTTATTTTGTTGTTGCTATATTTGCTTTCGGGGTCTTAGTCATAAATTCTTTGCCTATGCCAGTGTCCAGAAGAATTTTTCCCATGTTTTCTCCTAGAATTTTTATGGTTTCAGATTTTACATTTAAGTTTTTAATCCATGTTGAGTTAATTTTTATTTGTGGTGAGAGAAAGGGATTCAGTTTCATTCTTCTGCATCTGGTTTTCACAGACCTTTCACAGCACAGCAGCTTTCCCCAGTGTATGCTTCTGTCTCCTTTGTTGAAACCAATTGGTCATAGCTACAAGCCTTTATTTCTGGGTTCTCTATTCTGTTCCATCGGTCTATGTGTCTATCTTCATACCAGTACCATACAGATTTGGTTATAATTTGTAGTATAATTTAAAGTCGTGAGGCATATTGGTCTGTAGTTTTCTTTTTTTTTATTGTGTCCTTTCCTGGCTTTGGTATCAGGGTGATACTGGCTTCATAGAATGAGTTAGAGAGGATTCTCTCCTTCTTGATGTTATGGAACAGTTTCAGTAGGATAGATGCCAGTTGTTCTTTGTAGGTCTGGTAGAATTTGGCTGTGAATTTCTCTGGTCTGGGGCTTTTATTGTTGGGGCAATTTTTTATTATTGTTTCAATCTTGCTACTCACTATCGATCTGTTCAGGATTTTTATTTATTCCTGTTTGAAGCTTGGGAGGTTATGTGTTTCCAAAAATTCATCCATTCGTCTAGATTTTCTGCTTTGTGTATATAGAGATTTTCACCATAGTCACGAATGATATTTTGTATATTTCTGGTATTAGTTATGATTATCTCCTTTTTTATTTCTGTTTGAGCTTATTTAAATCCTTTTCTATTTCTCATTAATCTAGCTAGTGGTCTATCGATTTTATTTATCTTTTCAAAGAACCAACTTTTTATTTTGTTGATCCTTTGTATTTTTTTTTTTGGTTTCAATTTCGTTTAGTTCTGTTCTGAGCTTTATTATTTCTTTTCTTCTGCTAGCTTTGGGTTTGGTTTCTTTTTCTTTTTCTAGCTTCTTGAGATGTCACATTAGGTTATTAATTTGTAATCTTGCTGTCTTTTTTTTTTTTTTTTATTTCAGCATAATATGAGGGTACAGATGTTTAGGTTACGTATGTTGCCCCTGCCCCCCCTCCCCCCCTCAGTCCAGGTTTCAAATATGTCCATCCTATTGCGTGGTGCACATTGCACTCTTTG